>JTDE01021571.1:78023-105457 GCA_014338405.1 Paragonimus skrjabini miyazakii | reverse complement strand
ACAGAGGCATCAGTTTGATGTCTATTGTGTCCAAGTTACTCACTGGCATCATTTTACTTCGGCTCACTAATCCCAGAGAAAGCCAGATACGCGAAGAACAGGCAGGATTCCGATCCGGTCGAGGGTGCGTTGATCATATTTTTACCTTGCGACGGATCTTGGAACATTGGCACTGTTACAGACAGCCAACACTCATGGTCTTTATGGACCCAAATGCTGCTCGTAACGTTCTCTGGAGCTACATTCTCTGCAAGAGAATATCAGGAAACACGTGAATCTGTTGAGATCACTGTATGCTCACTCTGCGAGCAGGGTGAGGGTTTATGGACAACTGTCTCGGGCGTTCATCACTTCTAGTGGTGTTCGTCATGGGTGTCCGATTTCCCCCTGCGATGGTTAGATCACGTACTTCGTATGCCAGCTGAGCGTCTACCGTACCGGGCATTATATACTGAGATCACCAACAGTTTGGTAAAACCACATGGTGGTCAAGCAACAACGTGGTCACAAAATATGAGGGCCGTGACTGCTCCATTGAGCTGAGTGGATAGGTGTCGCCTGCCTGGATGGTGTCCTCGTGATCACTCAAACCACTGGTTAGAGACGCTATCCGAGATGACGGTGTGTCGCAGTCAATGGCGTACCTGCGTACATACCATTTCTAGTTCTTCCGGTTAGTCTTTTATTAATTTTCAAACTTCTCAGTAGCGTTTTCTTCCAGGATATTCTACATCAGTGTTGAGGTGAGTGGCGACCCGAGCCACAGTACCTTTTGGTCAGGCTCGTGTCTGCTGTGATGATGATGATGCGAAGAACACCATCATTGGGTCAATATAAATTATCAGGATTGCAAATCTGTTTATTTTCGATCATATCCTACACTTCCTTCTGTTGCAGAACCTGTTTTATAGTTTTTGTACTTCTAAAGAACATAAATCCAAACGGATTGCAACACAAGACAACTAGCGTACTGAAAAACACAGTTGAAGGTAATCAACTAGTCGATGGAAAGTCCCAGGCCTTCACGCGCTTTACGTAGTTTTGTATACTCCTGAATCATTGTAGAATGTTCCTACTGACGAATAAATTCAAGATATTATGGGCACTTCTTCCTGTTTCCCATATGTGTGTATTAAGTTGCATACAATCCCCTGCAATAATTTACGAAACGATTTCCGTTTAGACGGTCGATAAAGCATTCCGAAAAAATAGTGTACGACTGTTGAACACGGTGAGTTAGCACTCGTGAACATAAATAACGAATAAAGACACTTATTGGGCCAGAACGATGGAGGGCACAAAACTAGCAAGTATGGTTCGGATGAGTTGGCTGACTAGGATCCTACATAAAGAGAGCACGACTATCGAACAATACTCAGTATACTTCTAAATATGTGTGGGCTAACATCCATCCATCAAACTTACGTTCTGGTATTACACCCATACTTGACTAGCTGCAAAATTTTCACGTCAGGAAGTGGCAATTTAATATGCTTTCAGACTTGTATAGTATGGATATGTATAGACCTGATGAAAGTGGCACAAAAACATGTTTGCCAGTCTATGTTGTCAAAGATTACCCAATGGAAATTTTCTAACCATGTTAAGGATGATCAAACAATCTTACAGATCGAGGCGTGCTGTCACTGGCTTCCTGTGAACAACGCTGAAGGTACTGAAATGAAACAATGCCTTATCCTTTTTTCATACCAAGCCCTAGCCTGCTAACGGCATACAACTGACCCTGACCGTTTGTTTTTCCCACGAGTATGCAATGTGCACGTATGATTTGTGCAGGCTGAGCGTCGAAAACCGTCTCTGACAAATATAGTATTTGACCGGATCGATGGGAAAGTTGCGCAGACACGTAAACTGAAATGTCGTTCCGTTTGCTCTCTCCGAGTATTATGCTTTACCTGTCCTGTTGCTGATGGAATGAATGTGTATGGCATGAGTGGTTTAAGCTGGTCAATATTTCGCCTTTTTGAAGCGTGATAACTCGACTTCTGTTAAGTATACAACAATGAGAATTACATGCAGAAGAGAAAACGGGTCCGCTGCTTCTTCAGAGGAGCTTTCAATAATGTCTCGAGCATCAATCAGATCCTCAACATGCCCTCAGTTAATAGAACAGGTATCTCCCACCAACCGGATCTATTAAACTTTCACACTAGCTGTGCGGAACAACGATGTGCATACAAACGTCATCCCAAGAAGTTTCAAACGTCCGGAAGTCGATGGAAAGCTTCGAAGCATCAACTCTAAGCTATGACGAGCGTTCTTTCACGAGAACGAATGGGGCCCCACTTATAACAATGTAATATGACTAGCATGCCTTATACATAATAAGAAACGCTGCACGAAGTAAATCAAAACATTACTATCTGGTGCATACCGATGGGACGCAAAAGTGTATTACACATGTGTCAAATTAGTATTGTCCAAGCATTCGGATCGATGACAGCAGTAGATTCAGGTAAACCAGATGTCACTCAATCCCTTTAAAAGGTTATTTTACGGGCCGTTTATCTAGTTACGCAATGAACTTGCAGTTAGGTCCCAAAAGAACGTCTAAAATCAAAAGTTTTAACATGGTAAAGCAACTTAAGATTGAGCTGTGTTAATTTTGTTCTGCAAGAGGCACTGGGTATTTGGTCCGTTATTCACATGGTCCGTCGGACCCGGCTAAAGCATGTTAGAAACTGGCACAGAGGATAAAGTTAGGTCAAAGTGATTACTAACACTCGGTTATTCGACCGCTAAAGCACCGACTCACGTAACCGATGGCACACTCAGCAGACGGTGGGTGAAGTCATTTATGTATGGCTAACCTTTGACAAGTGGGCATTGTGACAAGTGGTAAAACGCCAACCAGTTTGTTGCTTTTGAGCTGAGACTTCAACAATCAATTAGACAATGCAATGCATAAAAAACAGGAACCCTTTTGGATAGTGCGTTCAGCGTACGGTTGGATTGGTAGATAGTCAGTCCGATGTGCCACGTTTCAGCGCCAGGTCTTCCAAAGCAAACCTACGGTCAAGGTCGAACCCATCGGACGAGATCAATACCCGAACGTGTTGAATTTCACTTAATTGAGTTTAAACAGATTCCGTATGATCATTTAACCGCCGTATTTCTGAGTAAGCCGTGTGATAGACAGATCAGGCAGAACCGGAATTCACACAAGTTTGGGTCTGCGTCTACTCAAAGTGATTAGATACTAGTCTTAAAGGTCCGGGATACTTAGACTAACAATGGGAAATATTTGGTGGAAAACGCAATAACAAGTTAATTTCAAGTCGAGCATCACTCACAACTGATGATCGCAGCCTTCGCATTCAGGTAGACTTCAGCCAACTTCTTCTGAGAGGATGTTTATGCACTCGTTAGACTACATCAGTAGTGTATATCCCTGCCACGGCCGGATTTGAACTCCGGTCGTCCTTGTCAGAAGGCAATCGTATTGACCACCGCACCTCAGATCTCAAATTCGACAGAACCAAATTACCATATGCGAACGCTCGACCACTTCCGCTTGTGAGTAACGATCAGCTTTCCCCGATCTGCTCAATAGGAGACACAGTTACCACATGTTAACTACGATCAATGAGACCGCGTTTGACCTTCATACCAACTCTTAGGGCTTATGGGTTCATAAACTGATCGCTCCCTGGGACTGCCATAAATACACTCAGCTTACTGTTGATTTATAATTGTTACTTATGGCAGAAGGGCTATTTTACTAGGTTCGCACCGTAGTTTACATGGTTATTTTATTTTTCGCTTAAAATGCCAGCGACGCATGCGTTGAGGAAACAGAAAGTTGCCCACGGCAGTGAAATGTCGAGCACATCCCCAAATGGTTGGTTGGAATGGTGGTGATACCAAGATTATCAATATAAAGTTGGAATATAACCTTGGAGCCTTTTACCGTCATATACCTCTTGGAGACAAGCCATTTGGTTGAATTGGTCAGTTCATTTAACGTGCTTTTGCATAATCGGGAGCAAAGGCTATCGCTTTCATCAGTGAAGAAAGAATACGAACGTTGCGACATGTTAACAATTTGTTTACTCTCATCAGTTGCAAACGTAAAACATGCAGGTTATATACGACAGGTAAATCGAGATAGACAGGACATGGATACGTACACATTCACGCCAAGTATTATGTCATAAACACCACGTCAACCCGATGGGTTGTTTCAATCACTTTTGTGTATGAAGCTTTGGCTCGTAAGGTCGATCAACAAAGCTCCGCTAAAGGTCAGTCGCTTCAGGTTCTGATTGCATAACAATAGATTTAATGATCTAAGTGGGTCAACTTGGTAACCTGTTGTCATGACATATCTAACACTTGATGATGCAGGATTTCTGGCAACGGATCGTTGTTTCAACCATTTCGGAACGTGTTCTGCTACTAGTTAAGATAGTTGTCGATTTGTTCTACCTGTGTTAATGTCACTGTAACTGCAAGTGAACTGATAAGCAACGTGAGAGACAGAGTAATTAAACAAATTGTGTTCCCGATTATGTAGAACCGATCCTTTAATGGCTTTAACCACATATAATTGGGTAGCCTCATGCGTAGAGATATGACAGACTTTGATTTGTGCCTGATGTTGTTTGCCAGATGATTTTGGGTATTCATTTGTTGTTCTGTTTGCAGAGTATCAGAGTATCACATGTGCCTGGTCCAATGGAATAGGGTCTTGATTAAACCACGCTTGTATGCTACTGGTGCAAACCTCGAGAACAGAAGATACTGCCCATCCCATGTTACGTTACGATAGACCGATCGATGTAAGGTCCCATCCTCACTCCTGGTGGTGAGAAAATCTAAGAAAGCTAGACCGCCGTTTGATTCAGTATCGTGAGACAAAGATAGGTTCGGATGAGCAGAATTAGGAAGTCTAAAAATAACAAATCGAAATAATCAATATTTGCAAAAATTAAAATATCAACATATGCTTTGTACAATATGGCTTTGACACCATTATTTAGGACTTATCGTTCGTTCATTCCTAAGAAGACATCAGCTAAGGTTGAATCTAACAGACTACCCATAGCCACTTTGTCTATTTTTCTATAACAAAGTTCTTCAAAAGTAAACCAGTTGTTTTCTGCACACAGTGAAATGAGATACTACATCACAGTTCGAGCTAGATATAAAACCACATAAAAATGTGAGTGTATCATGAAGAAGTACATTCATAAAAAGGGAATCAGCGTCAGTCGAATGCACAGCTTGAGAAACTACCAACACGCATTCTAATGTCTCTGCTGGTTCAAAGCAATCTGTTAAGCACTGGGATCCAGAATGTCAGTCAGCCATTGAGTAATTCTATGAAACGCCGATTTGTTCATACAAAAAATCCACCATCATCATCACCATAGACAGCAATACATCAGTGGTTCACACTGATGCTTAACTGCCACACAACCATGAGGAAGAAAAAGCAAACCCTGTATAGGAAAGGAGAGGAAAAAGGAGAAGGGGAGGGGACCCAACCACTAAAATAGCTACGTCTATATTCAAATATACAACACCAAGGCGCCTACACCTTGCAAACAAACAAACAACCTGTAATTGAGAGTAAGGCGTCATCAGCAAGGCAGCTTCCTTACGGCTTCCACTGCCACGCGTCATTAAGTCCACTCACTTCACAGATAACTCGGACAAACAGCGACAACATTCACGTCACTGAGGTCGGTTAGCCGTCATCTCAACTAACGTCTCAAGCCACTGATTCTGTGAGTCGTGAAGGCTCCAGCCAGGGAGACGAACCCGATCTACCGTGACCGTAGAGGTGTTCCATTCTTGTGTATTTTCGGTGCACCCTCTATTCATGGCGTATCCGTGCGATCGAGTTGCCACAGTGTTGATGACAATACGTAGTGTGATTGTATGCATTTCCATACCCTGTCGTATATAACCTGCATGTTTCACGCTTGTGACTGATAAGGGTAAACGAACGGTTAACATCTCGCAACATATATCTTTCTGTAATGATGAAGTTTTTAAATGGAACGAAGTGTTTCAGGACTGCCATTGCCCACGGGAAAATGCTAATCAAGTCCCTATGTCTAGAAGGTGCTGACGCGACCAGTGAGACTGAGACTTAAATTGAAATTTTATGAAGACGGCCCAAATGGTTGCAATCGTTATCACTATGTCACTAAGCGCTGAATATATATATATATATATATATATATATATATATATAACTTAGTGTTATACGTGAGGCTAACAAGAGCAAATAAGACATTAGTATCTCGTAAAATCTAATACAAAGCGCATTAATTAACTGAATAATAAATCAAAACTCACTGGAAATCTTTCCTACTTGTATTCAGTTGTAAGTCAAAGGACTGTAAGTACGGTATGGTTAATTTGATTCTATCGTTCGTAGTACACAATAAAATGAAGCTCAAACCATCTGGAAAACACGCGTGACTCGTTAACATCCTGTGAGTCTAGATGAATACAGTCTGCCTCATTTGCAATGTTTTACTAATGAGTTTGAACAAGCACAAAACCGAATGTAAGGTGTTCGTTGAAAAACGCATATCATAGACCATAGTGTACTTATCATTTCGACTCCTTGTGGCTGTAACTAACGCAACAACCAGTAACCTGATGTTGGCAGTGCACCAACGGTGTCCACCGGTCACATAGTAACTGTCTAAACAATCTCAGAACAAGCGAGACTCACAGCACCAGGGGCTTGTAAGGCAAGAGTTACCAGTTTATTTCAGTAACTGCTGAGTTTAAACAGCGAAGAAACCTCTCATAGTGTGAGAGTACGCATCACATGGAACGTCACACTGAGACCCCCCCAGCGAATGTGCCCTGTTTTTCCAACTGGCACACCCATTATTCCAATCGTTCTGGTACGAGCGACGAAAGATACTGATTCAAATACCGCACAAATCACCTTCATCAAGTGAGTCTAAACCTGTGATACTAATCGCCATGACGGAAGCGGTGTTCATGGGGAAAATGACTGAGTGAATGTCATCATGACTCGTAAAAAAACCTCATTCAGTTCATATTTACCTGATAAGTCTGTACAAGTAAGAAGCTGGTCACGAAGTATCTGTTTGAGCAGGACCATCATGAAATCTTACACAAAGACGAGAAAATTCAATTTGGGTCAACAGTGCGGAAATAAAAACATATAACCATGCTGAAAGACGTCTTTGATATTTGATTTATTTATACTTTGAAATAAACACCCATCAGCTTAGATGGATAATACCAACATGATTAATGAAACCGAAATTCTTTTCTGTCCGAACACCTTGAGATATATTGTAATCAGTCTCAGATTCAACATACTACTTAGTGGTATACTGAACCTGCAGACACTACAGAATAACAGCCATCAAGTCATTTGCAACATAACGTATTGCGAAGTTGCTTCTGGTAAACGGAGGTGTATCGTTAACGCCTCGAAAAAACCTAAGGTAAGTTTGGTAAGTCTGGTAACCCTTATCGAAGGCCGTTGTAGAATCTACTTTGCGGCCGAATTCCAGGTTTCCCAGCACAACTCCTGCGTGTCTCTCATGTTCGAATGTGTTTGAAGGTTCAATTTAGTTTTAATACATTCCGGTAAAAGGCTGTACTACTCGTTAAACAGTTAGCTCACATCACTAAAAACGACCGGTGTTAGGATCACCCACAGATAATTGATTGGCCGGTTTGCATTAGAAATGACACGTGTTAGGAACGGAACAGATAGCATAATGTTCCAGAACAAAACGCATATAAACAGTCAACTCCAATTATTATTAGCTAAAACCAGGACAAAGACAGTGCCAAGGCGTTAGATACAATTCAACAGATGTAGCGACCGATCACTAGGTTAATTCGCAATGGAAGGCTTGCGTGACCCAAATGTGTGCTGGACGGTCACATGGTAGGCAAGCCGATTCCGGAACTCGGTCGAATGCCATATATTTCGTAGTCGTATGAGGCAGTCTTTAAAGGAGTGGCCAAAAGTGACGGGAGAGATGAATTTCTAGAGTATTTCGGAGGATGCATCATATGAATGCATGATTAAGTGATTATGATTCGGCGATGGTAAAATCCACTCATGGTGAAGCTCAATTTCCACACATTTATTTGCAAGCAGTCTACACCTAGAAAAGAAAGTGAACTGACTGCGGTTATTGGAGACAATGAAGCCAAATTGCCTGCGTATGTTGACACTGGTCGACCGCAAAAACTATAAAATCTCATGCAAACTGCATCTCATTTCTTCAAAGAATGTTACATGATCTTGGAGGTAGTGATGTCAACTACAAATTGACAAGTTGCGTGTTGAAGCTCCTACCACCACGACCCCTACTATCTGAGTTCATGCACTGTGAAAGCATTCAGTCCAAACATGCTGTGGTAAATTTTTCTCATGATACAAAAAGAAACAAAGCGGACATTCTTCTGAGAATGAAGTTAACTAATAGTATTAAATTAAATCATGAAGACAAGTGTGTGACCAGTCATCACAATGTTAGCTTTATTTCCCGGGTCTAAGCACATACACAATAAACAGGTACATCTGTCAAGTAATTGCACTCTGGCGCGGAATAAATGGGACAACACAGCATGATCGAAGTTGAGTTGCGTAAACGAGCAATTCGATTGACAAATAACTATGCTTCACAAATGGCAGTTGACCAAGATTGAGCTGAACAAGTACTGGTAGACGAGTGGGAGGTGGAAAGCTGGTCAGTTCAGATGATGAATCACGAGGACAATGAAGGTAGACAGAAGGGTTGTGCAACTGCCTCTCAAATAGCATGCAAAAACGCCTGAAAAATACCAGTAGGAAAACAGGGTATGAATTTCCCTAAGTCTAAGACACTGAATTCATCTGCCTCTAGGTCGGCTCTAGATAAACTGTCGCATTGGAGAAACATTCCACTGATCATTTTAGACCGTAAAAAGACAATACCGGATGGAACCATAAGACCGCGTATGCAGCGTAGTTGAATTGCAAGTTGGGCTATTTAAACAAGTGATCAAGATTAGCCTTGTGATGCTGTGAAGAAAAGCCTGCGGTCTAGAGGGCGAGAAATCAAGCATCTGGTTACTTAAGGAAGGCCTGTGCACACTTGAAGAGTGGTCTAGGTGAATAAAAAAGGTGAACCGGTAATGTTGGATGGAAGTTTTACCGAAGGGATGTAATTTACTAGCTCACAATCCTATTTGTGTCAATGAGTCAGTGGCTCGTATAAGACGATAACGTCACGTCACATCTAGAAGGAGTATTCCGACGGTTCAAGGTCTATCATGAAAGCCACTTCTTTTCAAGGACGGCCTACTAGCCACAGCGAGACAGTCGGAAGCAAATACGATCATCTCTGTCATAATGTAAAGGAACGACAGTTCGTGTCTGACCACACTATCTTTAAAAAGTCTTTGAAAAAAGGAAGGTAGTAGAAATTTCTATACTCTATCCCGGTAAAAAACCTAACATATGGCACAAAAAGCTTGGCAGAGTATCACAATGGCAGCACGCACCATCAACGAAAATTTACAGTTTTTCTTAACAACCCGAAGGACACTTATAAGTCTAACATATCTGTAAGTGAGTCGGCCCAAACAGTATCGTATCGAGAGTGTCTGCCCATCACATATTGGGACAGAGTCTTAAACTCAAAAAGACATCAATCTGATAGGCAGACTCCCGATTATACAGCAGTTTAATGGTCGCACGGTCATCTAGAGCTAATGTAAGGAAACCAAACATTGAATATCCATGCATCACGAACAGCGCAAGCCACTTGTGGTAATAGTTGATCGTAACAGTATCTTGGATTCGGTCACTGTGAGAGACTAATAAGGACACGAGGGAACGTAATGTAATTTAACTCTAAGAAATTATGTTCAAACAGTCATCTTGTTGCAAACAAACAAATAATGTTCACGTGAAGGTGAGAGATCACCAGCAGGGCAAATTCCTTGAGGCTCTCACCGCACCGTATTAGTGCCTCCTACTCCACAGATGCGAGTCAGGATGAGTAAAATGTCCCTGGGTCAATAGGCACTTTTGCTCAAAGATGTCAGAAGAGAGATGGGCTAAGCCTGAGATAATACAACGCGATCAACGAATGCACAAGCATCGGCGCGTGTGAGAGAATATCCGCAATCAGTTTAATGGTATACAGATGAAATATTGGAACAATGCTAGTCATCAAGTACTGAACGGTTGAAATATAGTTCAATATTGTGATCATGCATGGCTGGCGCAGCAAACTGCCAGACAAACGATAAATTCGTCCGCATCAGATAGGTCCGTACACTGGGCAATGGGACACAAATTGTCATTAAAAATGCACAAAGTCCTTACCTCGAGCAACTGAAAATGGTCCAGATGAGAACGGGGATTGATTTCAAATATCAGTACATGATTCACACCAGAAGTACGCCAACCGTATGTATTCATACCGAAGAGACACAGGAACAAGATAAGAAGGAATGTGGTCCGAAATATGCGCACAGCTGGTAAATAATTTTCTGGAAGTGGGCGCAGGAAGCAATCTGAGGAGAAAAATGAACCGGAAAGAGAGAATACATATTGGTATTCCCTGCCAGTCCTCTCAAGAAACATCTTCGAATAAGATAGGCTAAACACGACTGATCAAATTGGATTCCACTCAAGATTGTACCCGTGTAACCTAGAAGATATGGAAATAAAAATGACATAAGGTTTCTGGCCAGCTTAAAGTACAGTGCAGTCCTGAAAGTTTTGGAGGCACTGCGCCGAACTACAACGAACTGATCTTTGCACGATAACTAAAACATACGTTAACCACAACCGGTTAAGGGGATTGAAGTCATATAGATTATCAGACCACATTTGCCTCAATGCAAATCAAAGGTTCATTACAGATTTAATCCGAAAATACGGTCAACTGCTTGTTCGAAGGTCGCCTGCAGAAATTCAACACAATCAGATTGCGCAGCTGAAGTGGTAAAGCGAAACGGAAATTGTTCGATCAAAGTTCACAAGTGAACAACAAAACAAGTCCGCTCATAATTAACGAGGCACGACTGGTAGCTGGAGATATTTGGCGTTATCCAACAAAGCTTGATGGGTTGCTGAGACCCTGTGCTTCAGACTGTTGTACAGAGAGACGGGGTTACTTTGTCTGGCAGCAAACGTTTCTGTAAATCACGTAAAAGTCGGATAAGAAGACTGTAAGCTACAATCAGGTTAGGAGAGAATTGTGCTGTTGAAAGGTGGCACATAATCAGGCAGTTAGAGTTCTCATGTCTGGTAGTAACCTGGGCATTGAGGGGTTGCGCACAGCTATAAAATACAACTGTCACGTGTAGCTCCTGATGACCCTCAAGGCATCGTACAAAGTTACTTGTAGCATTACCACAGCCGCAGTGCGCGACTTAGGTACAATGATTTCAGGGGATCAAAGTTTACTTCCTAATGTAGCCCTGAAAACGAAGGAAGTCAGTATGAACTTTGGGATGTTAACGCGATTATTTGGGATAGTCCAGGTAGTTAGTTTATTGATGCTTAACTTAATGCGTGCCATAATTTTGAGTTGAATATACAAGTTTGTCTACCCTTTCTCATGGAAGTCACATCTATTCGAAAGAGTGCAGCATGGAACAAGAAGCGTCTTTCCAGCGTCGTTCACTTTCATACCTGAAATGTAAATGACGTTCTTTACACGTTAAGGTATTTTCAACCTGGAACATTTTGTCTGAATCTACTGTGGCACCGCCAACAATGTATGACCTTAAGAGAAAACTTGGTATAAACATTTGGGATGTTGGTCTGAATCTTCAGTCAGTCTGACCATCAGAGAAACGTTGAAATGGAGTGAAGCCTCTAATGTTAATTTTATCGAGTCATCACCTATTGAAGTGCGTATGTTAAGTGATTGAATGCCCACGTCTAAGTCACAGTTCGCTTTATATATTCTAAGTAACTTAAAAGAGACAGTCGTGAAATATCTTAGTTTCGAATGGGAGCAATCAGAGGAGAGGAACAGCATGTTCGAATGTGGCAAGCGTTCCGCCGGCTGAGCTGCAAAGACATACCAGGAGATCAGAAATTTCACACGCGGGCTCAGCAGACCACTTCTGACCGCGCTCTTTCTGTCGTTGATTTGAGTTCGGCTGAAGCAGAGATGTTTTACAATTGAATCCCACCTAAATTAACAAAGCTGACGAACTAATTATCGGTAACATTTTAGTTAACTTGGCCTAAATTTCATCTGTGCTGCTATGATCCTTCTTATTTATGAAAAGAACCTTCCTAATTGTTTGTTTTCCTTCCTTTACAGTTTGTTCTTTTACTACAATGTAACATAGAGTCAAGTGAACCTGCAAACTGCCGGCGATTCTAATGAGCCAAAATCAATTTAAAAAATATCACACTTCAGTAAACGGTCGAAGCGCAATCACTACCAAGTTAATAAAAGATTGATGCGAGAAATCCGCCTCTCAATGGTTGAGTGTTTGACCTACAAATAACTCACAATCTGCCGATGAGCAGAGTAGTTGGTCACTTGTAGATCTGACACCACCAGACACCATAAACAAGTACACCAATATTCATCGCAGTCAATAATTGATAAAAACCTATGATTTCAATTTGACAGAAAATGTGTGATGTCAGTTGGCGTCCGGAAAGCGGTTAGCTCGTCTCCACCCAAGAGGATCGGGCAAACTCTGCACTTCTCAAAATCGAATGCGACTGAGAACTTAAATGTGATAATTCGGTGATGTCCAAAATGTGGCCAGTGACGTAGTAATCATCATGGTTGCTTTATAAACACAACAACCGAAATTCAAAAACCAGTTGAAATGACGCCAAGTGCTAAAAAGAGCGAAACTCGAGTCAAGTGCTTTTTTTGAAAAGGACTAGAAAATTTGTATCCGAATGCGAAAATGGCGACTAACTGCGTGTGGTGTTTAAATGATACCAACCAAATCCCAAACTACTTATCACTAAACAAACAAAAGCACTCAAAGCAGCCAGAGCTTACACCTGCAATTGTGGATTTCATGGTCGAGAAAATTGTTGCCATCCTATCTCAAGTTTTTCACCTTTAAGATAAATGATTACAATCCGTTGCTAGTTAAATATCCGGTGGTTCCCATAGTCTTTAAATAACAATCATAGGATGCCAGTAATAGTCAAGTTCACACAACTGTTGGTAGGAAATCTTTTTCGAAGTACGTTATAATAAGGTACGTTTAAACTATGTCCGCTGCCATCTACAAAATAACCATTGCACCAGACTACTTGTTGACTGTGCCACAACACAGTAGAGAAGAATTACTGTGATTTTGGGTAAGGCAAATTCGATACCATGAAAAACGAACTCAAAAACCCCATTGCACAATCACCCAAACGGCTGAGTTACATCCAAGATAAACGCAAAAAAGCCCAACCTGGTTGCGCAAACGAAAGTTAGAAACTAGCGATTAAACATCAGGCAATCTAGGTGCCACTATTCATGTTCGGGAGACTGAAGATTGTTAAATCTCGTCTAGTAAGGTTTCGATTAAGAAAAAATGAACGCGGAACGACGTTATTACAAACAAAGGGCGGATAAAATTAACTCAGGCTGGCTTTCACGCACAAAGGACATAGGAACACTGATCATTTTTTCCTAAACGCTGTCTTTCAAAAGTAACAGAAGTGGACCAAATGCACTGCTAAATCTGACTTTCGCTAATTTATGTAACTTCTGAAGAAAACATTCAAGAACTGCCTTCCACTAACCGGGACTTGTTCAAAGATAATGCAGATGGATCATCGTAAGTGGCTTGTAAGTCAACAACCATTTCAGCTGCTTCACTGTGTACCGCCCAGTCTTATTATACTGGAAAAGGGGAAGTAAAATGGAAGCCTTATCCTGGCTCGGAATATTAATCCTCTGAGTAAGTTGGTTATGCGGGGCGCCCAGTGGTTCCAACAATCTAGGTACGCTTTTTACATAAATCGGACATCATTCACAATTGATCACAGCCTTCACATTCAGTTAAGCTATTCGAAAAGAAGCACAAGACACGAACTTCGTTCTTGATAGAGCTCGTCAGTAGCACATATCTTTGTCATGGCCGGGCCATACCTTCATGAGGTAACCGTGCTGACCACTGCGCCATTACTCTCACATTAGGCACAAGTGAATTGTCACATGCGAACGCTCAGCCACTTTCGCTTGTAAGTAACGCTTATATGTGATCAGCTCTGGGTGATATTCAAGCTATTTCTAAAAAAAATGTTATCACTATTCATCAATAATCTGGACACCGTCGGTCAGGAGTTGAACTCGCAATTATACGAGCAGTAATCTGTTTTGCTAACACTGAACCACCTGGATGTGTGTAGTCAATGTGTAGCTAATGTGTTTATTGATTAAGCTGCTCGGTTTATGGGTATCACCTTCTACGAGGTAATGAGGGCCAAACGTCGATGGCTTGTGTGATCGAATCGTAACCTGGTTTCTTCTTTCTAATGAATCTAGGCAGGAATGGGAACCAGTTTTATGAAGCTGGTTAATGGTTGGGAGCCAAAGCGGATAACTTTATACAGATATTCGGTCTAGAAAGCTGAAAACGGTGCGAACACACGGTGTGATGGAATGTGTCTTATCCCAATCCATGAAGTATATACAGATCACTCAACTACTACGATACAGGGATATTTTAACAGTACGAACCACAGCACTGACAACTTCCACCAACATCAGTTCTCTTATCTTCCATGTAAATATCGAAGCAAGACCGGATTAAGCCACTAGGTTGAATGAAATGCCCTTCAAAAAAGGAGAGTCTAGAATCTCCTCAACTTTTTGTCTGGGTTCGTCTGACAAAGAAGACAGAAGTTAGATTTCACGAAATCCGAAACAGCACGAAGAATCCGGGATTATGGGCATAACCAGGGTGACCTGATTTCAGCACACACTTTTAATTTCATAACATAAACAACCTCCTGTAAGTCGAAATAGTTGTAAGACAAGCCGAAACGATGTTGACCTGGCGTGAATCACATGTACATCCGTTTATAGGTACACAACAAAGCAGACGAATACAGAAAGCTCAGGATAATCTGAAACCTTAGCCCAGTTAGCTGGCTGGATTCCAAATTACGCACTATGCACTTGTAACCGATGGCATCTTTACGATCCCCAGTGGTACGCGCTTTGAAACAGTGATATGGTTAGTCCACTGTACTGAACTATGTGCCTGAATTAGCACTAAATAACAAAAAATCGATTTTTGTACTGACAGCTGACTCAACAAAGAACGTTCTGACATACCATTGCTGTGAAACAAACAAAAGACCAATAATTCTGGAATGAACATACAACGAACTTTGAAAACTATGTTTAGAATGTTTTTGAATCGCTATACCTTGCAACGACTATTATCATGAGTGTAGAAACATAACGTCACCCATAACAAACAGTGGCCACCTGGTTACACGACTGTAGTCTTGACAGATAATTTTCTTTAGACTTGATGATGAATTTTTTGCACGAAGGCTGAGCCCAGAAAATTAAGCCAGGTCAACCTGTTTGTGTCCTTTCCTCTCGTATCACCACCTGGATAGCCATTCTTGGCTCGACTACGGCAGTGAGTGTGAGTCACATCTGTACCATTCCGATGTACTTTTGGGTTATCTCAGTCATAAAAATGACGTTCCTATTAAATCAGGGTCGAGGCCCTCAGTTCCACCGCCTCAATGAGCTCAGATTAGGTTCAATCGCATGTGACAATTTGTGTAATCAGCAACAAGGCGAGAAGGATTTTAGCTGCCTGTGAAGATAAGAGGCTGCTTCAAAGAAAGCAGTAAAGTCACGTTTGCAAATGATCAATAGACATACAAGCCATAATTTTTGTTAACTTCTTAACGTCCGGCAACGTTTCGAAAATGTCATCAGAGCCTCAGTTAAACCCAGCCGAGACTGATTAGTCTAAAAAACCGCATGCAGCTCAAAATTGTTGATTCACTGGTACCGGAAATAATTCGTGGAACCTCAAGAGTAGCTTCATTCCACCGGAATGCTTTCAATTGTCAACCAACTTTGAAATTCGACGAATTTTCCTACTAATGTGCAAAGAAAACGAGCGCGAAAATATCAAATGATGACGTTGATACAATAGTCTTTGATGGAATGATCGAGATTAGGTACCCCTGAACACCGAATAAGTGCTGATAATAAGTCGAACGGCTCATTTGATGTTCTAGTTCCATCGAATTATCTCAGAAGTGATTGTCTTGACTAGACAACAACAGTAGGGTTCACACGGGATGGTGTGGCTGGTGAATGATTCTATATGCTAGAATCAAATCATTTAAAACGTCAATACCACACACACAATTGTCTAGGCCTTCTGACCTCTGTCTCTAAAATAGCAGCGGAGCGCCCATAGGTTGTAGGATTCCAGATGCGAGTAAAAAAACAACAGCGGTCCCAATATTGAACCATGTAGCACACTTTTCTCGCAATACGAAGTAAAAGGTGCGCCGCCAACCTATATGCAACGATTCTTGAAGTGGTCAATGAGCTACAGATTAGGAAATTGTCTATATTACACCTACAGAAATTGATCCGCATGGGTGAATGGTCAACCCGGTAGAATGGTGTGAAACGGAATTGAAGGAAAACAGCATTCAGTCTGCAGTCATCAACCGCATTTGTCAATTGATTGGTTATTGGTACATTAAAATCCCTATCGGAATTTGTTTAGATTGTTAGACAACTATGTAAATGGAGCCTGCTCTATCACATGAAGGATGAAGTAAATCCTAAGAGTTTGGCCATGAGATCCGAATAGGTTGACTGGATCATCAATCCGAATCGTGTACGTCCATGGAGAGTAGCTTCGAACTAACATTCTTGGGGGAAAGCTCATAATTCTCGGAGTGGGACCAAGGTGAAAGACGTTAAATATAGGGGAAGTTGCAAGGCTGTAAATATCCCCGTGCATGTGACACAGGGATGCGAGGTTGGATGAGCTAGCATAAACGGGTCAAATTCATCCTGCTGGCAAAACGCACAGTAATGCAGGAGCCAGCTATTTCCTAACAAGTCTCCTACTACAAATCGAACCAAATGACGATCGCAGGAGAGATCATCACTGTAACGGATATGACCATAGGGTGCCAGTCAAATAAGGACAACACACGGACGGGAAAACGCAACAACCATGGAAAACAGACCATACAGTAATGAATCTCTACTTAGCTTGCACGGAGCCCATGGTGATAAACTTGTTGTAAAATCACGAAAAAATACGCTGGATCAACGACGGTACAGTACGCTTGACAAGATTCGGATTTTCCGCCTTGAGATAGAGAAGACGAAAAACCTCAGTCCCGAGAATAACACGACTGTCTCGGCTAATTGCTCTCAAATCAAATAAAAAGATGAGTGCAGAAAGCTACTTTGTTCCGCTCCAAAACGTGTGCGAGCAGGGAAGAAATACAGGGTATTCGTGCGTTGCATGATGACCTACAAACATACTCGAACCAGAGGACTGAAGGATAGTTACCAAGCATAGCGGTTAGGGTCACTAAGCCACTAATGAGCATAGCAGAATAAGGGTCGAACAGGTAAAAAAATAGCGAAGATTACCTCCAAGATTGTTTTGGGAATTTCTGGCAATTCTGACTAGGCAAAATCGCCTCTTCGAAAAAAGAGACAGTTGTGGACGAAAAAATGTGATTATCTAACGGAAATGTCACAGCTGTTAGTTAGGCAACTTAATTGTGTCCCTAAGCTACCTGAGTGCATCATGGTACTCCATGTCTCGCGTAACAGTGATGACGTTGCTGGTCCACCGGCACACTACGATACCTTATCGGATGAGCATACTACATAAGTTACAGGGAAACTCTGTTATGGTGGAGAGCAATATCCTCAGTGGAATTCTCACCAGATATCAACGCACTGGGTATTTCTGTCAAATGTAGCTCTGGACTTTACTGCCTTTCCGTCTTCCTCCATCTTTGAACATTCCAGCATTTCTTCTGCCGCGTAAGTACCACTAAACTCACAGCTTAACCACGATCAGAAAATGTTACAATTTGCAAGATACACGTGTTAATAATAAACTCGACTGATGAATGCGTAACAACCCTGTGCGGCCATATCATAGGTAACGGTTCGTCAATATGAGACTACAATGAAGATGATCGCCAATGGCGTAAATCATTCGGGCAGCAAAAGTGAGCAGTGTGATACAGGCAAACTTTTAGGATCTAACTACCAAAGGAAGCATGTTGAACTGTTTTATGTGGTGTATAAAAACCAGATTCAACAACAAATATTGATCTTCGTTTCAGAGCGAATAGCTCATTTGAACTAAGCTGACTGAAAAGACAGGATGTGAAGGCTATAATTATTTCATTAACATACACAAGTATTGTTGGAATAAAGTAATTACCTCAACCGATTAGGACTCAGTTGAAGGGGGCGTGTTTTCTGAAGTCAAACGTGTAGATTTAGTAAGCTGGATTACTGAATTAATTTGAATCAATAGACTGACGAAGAACACTAATCCCACTTGAATTTGTGCATATCACAGTTATGTCAAAATCACATGCGACCAGTTCCAGCCGGCCCCGTGGATAACGTGACTCAAGTTGGCACCATTACACAATATTCTATGCATACATTATATTAAAAAACGAAGGACAAACTCAAACACGGATCATATCTGCCGCAAATACTAGAGGAATAAAGTTAGACGCGGACGTAGTTTCACCGGCAGTCGTGACCGTGCTGGAGTACAATGGCAGCGTTCCGTTTAAATCCAGAGTACCTGCTACGATCTGAAGGTGGTCTACGGGAGAGTGATAACTGAATTGATAACATGTAGTATGTACCGATAATCGCCTGCGTTTTCAAACGAGGGACCGTCTAACTCATTGACTGATCAGTTGTAGCAAAGAGTCAGCCGAAAGAGTCAACCGAGTTAGTTCGGAACCCAGGTTATTGTATACGGCCATGTTACGTTTTGATCGCAGATGTTTTTCAAAAATGGCAGGCGACTATTGAAATACATCACAGAAGCGAACATGTCAGAAAGCAAAAATCATACACTAACGGAACGGTAGTGTATTGCCAACAGAAAGAACCTATTGAAACTCACATGACAAAGTTATGACAACGGCCTGGACCAGAAAGATCCCGGCAAAGAATCCAAACCGAAAAACCGCTTTCGGATTGTGCTGTGATGTACGGAAAACAAAGTAAGCTGCGTCACAATACACCCGTGACAAAGTTAGCTAATTTAGAGGTTTAATAGATATAGGCTCAGTTAAAAGCCGTCTCAAACGCTATTCTTAGGAATAATTGGGTGTCCAACAATATCAGTCCAAAATACTGCAGTTTCCAATTGTATACGATACCTGGTTCATGAAATCACACAAGAAGTTCTTACATAACTGGTCAGTCGATAAATAATACATACTCAAACATTCATTTCCGAGTAGTATGACACGGCTAAACCTGGATGACGATATCGAACAAACAAAAGTAGGCATTCAAATCTGGTAGATTGCATTTTCAAAGCCAACAGCGCTGATGCTTGATGTGCACTCTCAAATCTGCCCTCTGCGACATACAAAGAAGTGTTTGAATTCGGGAAGTAAGTACAGCCCGTAGTCAACATAAAGCCGTCTAAACCCAAGCTAAAGATTAATATTTTGGACGAAGGTAGATTACTTAGTTATGATTCGCTGATCCATTTCATACTTCTGTCAGCTCTAACACTTAACTGAAAACGATGGAAAACTTGATCCCAAGACGCTGCAGTTTAGCTCAAGAAGGTGGATACAAGGTAGCCTGATGGAAATGGCGGTGAGTCTCGAAGCGCTGAATTATAAAATGAGAAACTTCGGAGTTTTCATTCAAAAACAAAACGATGGTTCAGTTGCCATCTCAAGACCAGTGAACCGACTGTAAACTGAATGAAGCGCATTAGTGATTGTTCAGCCAACATAAGTGGACGAAGTGTCGATATGTTGGTTAGGCTTGAAAGTAGTTATTACGCTTGTGGATTCTAGTCAATTTTGGGAACGCAATCTGGAACTTATGTAACCCAGAATGAGTGACCGGTGATTAATCACTTGAACCTAACTGAACCGGAGTAAGCGGAAGGTAAGACAGATGAGATTTTGACTAAAAATATACGCACTCAATCCGTCGGTTTTGATTGGTCAGATTGGAAATATTACCTGATATAAAATAATAGCATTACAGATTTGCTCTGAACAAGGAACGAACTGTAAAATTCCAACACAATCAGTTATAAATGGGCATGATCAAAATAAAGGAAGTATCACCATCCACAAGCTGTCTGGAGTAGGTTCTGTACCAACAAGTGGGAAACGGGACTCTGTATTCAGGTGGATAAGCAACCACTAAGGATGTGTTTGAGAACTTTAACCAGGAAAACTAGTTATTGTGCATGTATTGATTTGATCAGCCATAGGTAACAAGTGAGTCATCAGTTAAGATAATACGCAAATATTTACTAATTAAGTTACATGAAGTTTCATTGTGTTCATACAATGGCCGCGTGTGTTTGTAGAAATCTTACAAAAGTACATCGACATTAAATTCAGTTTCAGCTTGAAGGTAACAAGTGACAAGACCACCGAAGAGGGTAAGTTATGTTAATGTTCTGTCAGTTGGACAGTAAACTACAAAAAGCTTACCTAACAGAGCTTGGAATAGATCAGGGCATTTTTAGAGGTCCTCATGGCAAGGTCTGAAAGTGGTCCGTCTCTGAAAATTACCACTCAGTCGATAATGACGAATAGTCATTTAGTGGACCGTTTTTGTTCAAATGTGCACTGCTTTGAACCGTTCTGAGAAGTCACAGCAGCAACTGACGCACTAGCGGTTATAGCGATAAGATTAGTATGATCCATTAATTTTGGATGGGAAGTTCTCTAACCCCCAAACAGATACTTTTGTGGCGTTGACAATCAACAGATATTGGCGTTAAAGGATGAAATTGTGGGTTTCCATATTACTATACGTGGTGCTGAGTAAACGACCCGAGTATAGTTTATGTTCACACATATGTAAGCCTGATAAGAGATCTAAACTGAATACCAGTTCAAAAATAAATCGCACATCTTATAACGATACATGGTAGCTTTCAGTGTATGACAAGTTCCACAAGTGAGTTTGAAAAAAACGAAGAATGCCCTACAATTTGCACATAATTAAAATCATCTCTTCATTATACGTCTCAGGACACTACGGCCGTGAAACTGACTTCTCTTTCGACGTATGCATGCTGCCAATCCTTCCCGAAAATTGTTTCACACAGAAGTACCTATCGGCTTTACCAGGAATAATGGAGACTTGTTTCAATAACGTGTGTTGTTTCGTCGTGCATCTCACCAACGCTATGGAGTCGGTGGAGATATCACCCCAATCCAACGTAAAGCTTTTCGGAGCTACAGAGTTTAGGTAAGAGCTCTCTTACTCTGACCGTGCTGCTACCGTAGATCAATGGGTTTTTAGGGGTTCAGAGTAAGCAAATATGCAGCCATTAATGGGAACCAAATCCACGTTTCAGTCTGGGCAGTTCGATAATATTTGCGCGATGGGTCCAAAAGTATCGTTAAGGGTCACAATAAATTGATTAACATCCACACAGACGTGCGTAATCGCATTAACTCTAGACAAATCGACAGCACTCACGACACGGTAAGCCAATGGTAAAATTATGGTTAGTAGTAAAATAACTGGATGCTTGCTCCCATGTGCATAACTGATGAATACTTTTCATTCTGGGATCAATTTAGAGAATAAATTACGGATTATTATATTGTATAGAAAGATTGGTCATATGGAAAATCGAAATGTAAAAAAAATGGTTGTCTGTGTATCCGGGTCGTACTAAGATATTATGTTCTCTAAAATAACAAGTCGCATATAAAGTTGCAAGCCCGCTGTTTGTTATTAAGCACCTACAAATGCATCGGGTTGTTTTTTGCATTCCACAAGTGAAATTTCGATACCACGAGTTACTTTAAGTATTGCAGTCCCATCACAGTTGTTTGCAGTCTGTTAGGCGCATTAGTGTTACGCTGGTATGATAGGGGCTCTTTGTGAAAATAACTTCTTCACTGAAGTTTAAAAAACTATTTCGTGTATTTGCTCTCACGACATACTCCAAACGACGTCACTCAACCCACTAGGTTCTTGAGGCACGTGTGAGCCCAACCACAGATACGCACTGCACACCTGCTGTTTTGCCAAAACTGTTTGCCAAATACTTCGTATAGTTCCTGAGTCGTTAAATTCTCTGGCACCTGATACCGGGAACCCCCGAGGACATTTTACCGACTTTGTAGCATGTTACCGTTTTCCAGCTTGCGATAAATCTACATTCAAACTTTTATCTCAGTCAACTCAATCACTCAATTCGGATCTTAGCGCTGGTAAGAGCAGATAAAATATTCACTCATTCTCATTCAGTCCCGAAGTGTATCCTTTATCAATTTGCTTAGTTTTTCACAAGCTCAAGCTCGGTGTACATTCAATGACTACGAAACTGAATATTCATTTCTTACACTGGCAATGACAATCAACCTGCAACATAGTCATTTGGCTTGCATTACTGTATGAGTTACGCCAATTACGGCAAATATTTTTAGATTACCGAGAATGAGAATACGTTAAAATGAAATTTTACCCAATGGAGGTGAAAAACTCATAATCTTTGCTTGACCTAAAGGACAAGAAATTTAGTAAAATGAATGGCTTATTGAACTGGCTTATTGTACTTCAAACTATTTTGTTTATATTGTCGAAATAATTCGAAACAGACAAATTGGAAATATAAACACGTATCAAAGGATAAATTTTGGCTGAAGCAAACTTACACGTTCCGACAGCGGAGGAACTCTTAGACGTTTCATCGCAGTTGATCGATCTCCATGCTCCAACTTTTCCGCGTAAATATTCTGCAAAACCAATTTGGTTGTTGGAGAAGATGTGATAAGCGTAAAAGCGAATTAGAATGTTTCCAAATACTGCAAACTGTATGGCGGATAGTCTTCTACATCAAACCGCAAGCAATAAATGGAGAGTGATCAAGATTGATGAATGTGGGCTAAGAATAATTCCCAGTAATAGAAATAAACGGAAGTAACGTCAGTATCAGCCTACCGAATGTGTCAAACATCACAAACTCCTGAGCTATTGTGTTACGTTTTCCTCAACCAAGTGTAATGTAAATATGAAAAAAGCAATCCATGTGGAAGTCATTATCTAGCTGAGTTATAACGAGTACTTCAGTCAACCATGATATAAGAAAAGAGGGCTAATATGAAAAGGAACGCATTGAATAAAGTGAGTGAAGTGGACTACGAAGTGTTTGTTATTAGGCATTGCGACCTCACAACAAATATATGCACTCTGCAACCCAAATCAAGGTACACATTGAGTAGAGTAGTAATAAAGTAATGACATAAAAAGCAGGTACGCATCGCTTGTTGGAAGATTAGTGATTTTAATTTAGGGAACTTAAATGTTTGACTATGCAAAAATGCCCTTTTACCAGTATACGTCTGCTCCGATGGCGATATCAAACATATAACGGTGCTAGCCTATGATTCAATCCGCAGTAATAATCGCCAGATAGATTGTATGGCCAGCAGAATTAAGGAAAAAGGACAGTCGGTTCGAAAACAAGTAGATTACTAGTATGTTGGAAAGGATAGTGAATGGTATCAAAATGGAAACACACTCAATCTCAGTGTCGCAGTGTACAGTACCTTTGAGCATCTGGAAGTTCGACTTTCAATTACTTACTAACATTAATCGAACGCAACCTCTAACGGTCTTCCTCACCAACATTAGGCCAACTATTATCAACTTGACACAACCTAAGCCTAAATAGTCTTCGTTAATTTGTGTAAACAACCGTGAAATAGTTTCAATGAAAAAACGTCGGGTGGCACCCGAAAACATTGGATTTATTAAATCTTCAACAGTGCGAATAAACCTCGAACTTGGTATTGATAGACAAATGTTTGACTGTCAATAGACTGATGGAGTTTTCCAAGCGATGTGCAAGAACAGGTGTTATCATATCTTTGACTTCACAGAGCAGCTATAGTAAGTCAGATACATCACGGCCAGAATGAAAACACCGCAAACCAGGACCATTACGGAGGGGAATTTTAAATGTTTGAAGTGCCCGCCACAGTCACGACGGAAACACAGTAATCCGCTTAAAGACAGCCTCTCCGAAAATTAATGTACCAGCTCAGACTATGGTTGGTTAATATTAGAGCAACCGACAGATCATTTTTGAGTGTATTATAACTTCGAAATCAGCATCCATTTATTCTGGTAAGGTATCAGTTTGACTTCTAAACTTCCTTCAAATTTAACACAGACCGCGTAATTTGGGCAAAGTCGAACAAGGTTAAAGGGGTTAATACCACAAAGTCGCCAAGGAGTTATGTAGCCCCTAGACTGCGCCGGGTGTAGAGGAACGTCGTGATGTCAAACAACGATGAATCGGCACGCATCATCCAACCATTTTCAACTGAAACGGCTTCCACAATTATGGACAAGATCAGTTTTTACATCTGTAAAAACTTCTTTGCGGTTCGAATGTACAGGATGATTACTGTTCTAACTCGTTTGTTGAGCATGCGTGCCTAGAACATACCAGTCTCATGTTAGCACGTGAGAAAATTATTCAGCAAAAAGTTATGAAGTTTATCGAGTAAAATTTCCATCAAACGCAGTACCACGTCTAACACTAAAAACTGATTGCTGCTCAGGTCCCGTTCTTGTGCAACAAAATGTAGTAACATGCATACACGTTTCGATTCACTATCTACCAATATCCAAAATTGTAGCCCATTTTTATCACTTACACTATTGCGTTTCGTAACTGATCACGTAGTTGTCAAGTTCATGAAGTCTGACAGTCGCAGTCAAAAGTCGGGTCACTTTAAACCAAATGTGAGATGAAGAGGGGAAGTCACTGCAAGTTTTGATGCATACTAGCATTACAAATGCATTGAACAAGTCAGCAAGTCAAGTTCCAATTTGCCTTTGGTCATATTCAAGCCTAACCTAGGTAAGACTTACAGCTAGTGACCAGCTTTTAGTACCCTTTCCCGTATGCCCTAACTAACAAAAGAGTTGAAAATAATTATGCTGTTAGGTACCGTTTGGTAATCGACCCTTTACTCGGACTTGAGGTTGTCCAAACGCCACATAAGGACACATCACACACTGGTAACAAGATCGATCCCAACAGAACGATACGACTAGACATTTGTTTGCAAACAAGCTGTCACACAGAAGTAATCGAATGTATTTGGCACTGAAGGACTGCTTGTGTAGAAACGGGAAGTCCGTAGGGTAAGTAGCTGGAAGCCTGGATACAAGAAAGACATGCATCAAGTGCCCGGAAGAAAAAGAAAACGAAACGATAATGGAATGCGGACATGCAGAGGGAGAAGTAGATGCTATATTCATACGGATATATGTACTGACCAAAATGATCAGGCATGGTTGTGGTTTCCAAGAACATACAGCAAAGATACATCCATATCTTGCATAATAACTCAAAGAGATACCAAAAAGGTTACCTAGCAACCAGGACGCAACAATTTCATAACACGCAGCGGATAGTTCAACAAATTCGATCATAGAATCACCAATTATATGGCTGGAGAAGCGGCCGAGTAACCAAATACATCCACTGAGGACTAATCCAGTCATACTGAGGGTAAGTGAGAGAAATATCAGCTTATAGACATGTTCAACTACGATGTAACTAGGTTAATTTTTCGCGTAGTCTTGAAGCGCACTTTCGTGTCGGGGGAACTGGCATCCGAATACCAGGCGAATGGTGCTGCTCGTATGCAGTGGGGAACGTGCAGAAACAGTGTTTTAAAGGGAGTCGGTACATTCTTGAAGCTGAGTATGCACTCAAGTACTCGCTTCAAAGGGTGTGATAATGATGTGGTCCCACTGTTGCCGCCAAACAAACACCTATTTATGAATACGCAACACTTTTTCAGTCTGCATATCTGGTCATTTCTCATTACTTAGATAACCATTGAAGACGCTGAGAAAGGTCGAAGAAATGAGACCAATGATGGAGAGGGAGACTCAGCGAATAACACGTTCGTTTGAGAAGAACTTCAAGCAGCGAGTAAGTTGCAAGTGTTCGCGCTGAAAAATAGGATTGAGCTACTCCAAAAAGTTACCAATCTCCAGCATAGCTTGAATTCAAAGAGGCAAGCATAAAGAAGTAGACACTTGACGACTAAGTTATGAAAAGAAAGCAAAATCGTAATTGTACAACTTACAGCACACCAGCTATTCTTGTTATGATCTATCATAGTTAAAAGATGGGTTAAAGTAGTGCTTCCCTTAACGGCGTCCATCAACGGAGGAGTTGTTGAAATCATCATCACCATGGACAGCGATACATCAGTGGTTCACACTGATGCATAACTGCCACACAGCCACGAAGGAAAAAAGAAAACGTATACAGGAAGAAAAAGGGAAAGGGGAGGAGACTTAACCGCTAAAAAATAGCTGCGTCTATATTCAAACATAAAACATCAAGGCGCCTACACCTTGCAAACAAACAACCGAGCTGTAAGTAAAATTAAGGCGTCATCAGCAAGACAGCTTCCTTACGGCTTGCATTGCCACGCGTCATTAAGTGCATTCACTTCACAGGCAACTCGGACAAACAACGACAACATTCACGCCACTGAGCTCGGTTAGTCGCCATCTCACCCAACGTCTCAAGCCACCGACTCTGTGAGTCGCGAGACTGGACCTTGACGAGATGAATTATTCGCCTAAACTGGACGGTGTGGCCACCACACCGACAGAATCACTCATACCAGGCAGATCAATAAGTAGAAATCTGATAAACCACCGTTTCCTGTTCCTCCAGGTTTGGGGTTGGAAGAAGGTCGACAACATTTTCCCTGAAAAAGTACCAGTTCTGGTACACTGCCACCCACCCGCTGCCTTGTGGTATAGGCTTTGGAGCCAGAGGCTTTAGGTGACAACCCTAATCGTTCTCCTGTCAAGGTCTGCGCGTCCTGGCAGTATCTCAGCCCACATACAACCATGATTAGTCACAACACTAATACTTCCATACTGCGGCCGTCTCGCAGTATAAACCGGGTCGCCCTATCTGTTGCATACAGCAGGGTGGATAGGCGAAAACATGCTACTGCTGACCCCTCCCCCACTGTCTTGTCAAATTTAGCTCTCAGGCCCCCACCGACCTCCGTATCTGATAAGTACCCTGTTGTTGAAATCAGCACTGTATATACGAGTCATGTGATTCGCCTGCCTTCAATAAAAAAGTGGGGAGAAAGCCACCCTCATCACCCTCATCATCGCATTATGAAGATA
>JTDE01021571.1:58643-77923 GCA_014338405.1 Paragonimus skrjabini miyazakii | reverse complement strand
CACAGACCAGGTGTATTAGTTAGTCGGTTTAGCATAGTACGCATGTTCTGTGCAGATGGACTAAGTATAGTAATGTAATCCGTATACCAAATGTTGGTTGGCTTACTACGTGAAACTCGTGAGTACGTTTGGCGAGACAGAGACAAAGCTAATAAGTGTGTGGTTTTCATGTGATGTTTCAACATCAATTTGAAAGTAGGAGTGAGTGCTGATAAACTGCAATCGCGAGGCACCAGTTCAGTCGACCACATGGAACGAAGAAGCGTGATCAGCTCAGAAAACATTTCCTCGTTACTACCTCTGGAAACACATGAAGAAAGAAGGTCCCGATCAGGAGCCATTTTACGTTTCAACAATTTAAGTTCCAGTCACTTCAGTTTCCAACGGAGAACCTTTGGGAACATCAAAACTAAGCACACTATCTTAACCGTTCGCAGCTTGATAAGCTGGCTGAAGCCAATTGAACTGTTTCTCAAAGTGCCCAGCCCAGTTGTCAACTCGCTGCGACAAGCAGTAGATTCGTGAATCGTTTTTCTCGCATACAGTTCGATTAACACCTGGTCAATCACCAGTGTGATCACAAACAGGGGGGAACAGCACTCGGCTGTTGCCTGATAAACAGTGGTTTCCCCATCTCTTTGGCTCGTTCGGAAGAGTAATTTTCATGGTTCTTCAGCAAACAGTTCACAAGTTTGCGTTTCACTCCATGATGGTCTTTGTCGTATTCATAGTCAGAGGGATCAGTCGATGTTTCATCACAGGTCCTGCCGAATCAGCAAAAGTCCACCTCTGTCGTGTCTGTATCTGTATTCCTTGGAACAAACCTCTTGTAAAGAGGTTTGCACAACTGTTGATAGATTGCCCAATGCTCGTTCGGACTATGCCACAGTTGTTACTCGGGCAGTTTCGCTGTTAGCGCTATTTGCTAGGTGTATATCTTCGTTTCTCAAGTTTCAACTGAATAATTCATGCCTGCGAGCAGATAATCTCCGAGCAAACGATAAAACGAGACGGGCATGAACAACGGTACAGTATGAGCCAAGTTTGTCACCCTGAAATGAACAAGAATCTTTACTGGAGTGCCGCCACTGATAGCGGATGGCCATACGATCAATTTGTTTCCATGGTTGAGCTGCAGAGTGCGACCTCCACGTGACACATTGCTGTCGCTTGTGATGAAATCCCCAACTCGATAGACAGAATCCGTGAGACGCACATAATTGTATTACCATTCTCAGTTCATCACGCACAAACCACCTAGCCGCCTCTCCTTTGGAGTAAGACATAAGTTGTGCGTTCATATCATCAACAAGCAAAAGAATGGTGTTCATCTGACGGAAGATGTACTGATCTCAACTTGTCTGTAGTCCCTCCAAAGTTGGTGAAGTCCGCTGTTTCGATTTATCAACCTGGAGAACTTCACCGGCTACCAGACCTGTAACTTTGGAAGTCTGTTGCATCCCAGTTCTATACACTAGTCGTAGTACAGAAGCAGTGGAATTCAGTTTCTACGAATAAGACATCTGATGGAGTTGATTACTCGATATAGGTTGGCATTAAGCTGTCGGGCAGATCTATTAAAGCGAGAACATAATATTATACCGGCAGAAATGACAGTAATAAATGAAAGTAGCCATGCAATGAGTCATAGACACATTCAGCTTATAATTACCCACGAACTCTGGCCCATAAAGTAAAGGATTAAAGGTGTGAATCTGAACCCCTCCTTCGAAAATTAAAACAAGGACAAAGTATCCGTAGGATAGTGAGCACTACGAAATATCATATAAGCACCGTTTCGTGCTATTTTGGCAAAAGGCAGAGCGAAAGTGGCAATCTGAGGTGAATTATGTTTGCCCAAATTAACAATTTCCAAGCTACACGATGATCACAATCTCCTCCCAAAAAAATGGTGATTACTTTGCATTTTGATTGAATAGTTTGAATAAATCAGTTAGCAATTTACACTCCACTGTTTGAAACATCGGGTTCCTTTGAGTCATTTTAAAAGAATAGTCAGAAAACAAATTACGATATGAATTGATTTCGCACACTCTCGTACGTCGTAAACATATGATTAACATTAAAACAAAACAAGACTTAAATGAAATGGTTAAAAAGTACAAATCGGGTTAGATCGTGAGTGGTACTCACAGCTAAACCCATAACAAGCAAATATTGACAGTCAGTTGTTTCGTGTGCATAGAACCGGCTGTCGTCGGCGGACTGTTTGTGAAAGACTGAGTTCTGAATCAAATGTGCCAGTGAGAAATCGCTGAAGGGGCTAACCAATAAACATACTACAGGTTACTGAAAGTGTGGTGGACTGTCAGGCAGGAAATGTGAGCATTCCAACTCTCGGCGGAATACCTCAACACAGGGGGAGGTGCGTTCAAAAGCCCACAGTGGATAGACGGACGACAACGCGAGCGACCGGACAAGCCATCGCTCAACGAAATCGGATCAACGGACAAGCAATAGCAGGCAGAAAACCCCCGGATAGAACGTACCAACCACACACCTAAACCGGATAGAAGTGCACACAACGTGTGAGCGGAAACCGGGGGGTGTTGTGGACTGGAATTGTGATTCAAGATCGCAAGCGCGCGTGTGGCATGGTAACTAACGTGTTGGGCAATAAATATTGCGCTTTATTGGACGTCTTTTCGCTATAATAGGTAGTGATACATTCACATAGTGAATACAACCGCGGTTTCATCGTATGCAGAGATGTTTTTCATTCTGGCTTTTCTTAAAGAGGTTGACCAGAAAGGTTTGTCTGACACTTAACTGCCATATAACGAGGAAACATGTTGGCCTCAGCTGTTAAGGATGAATTAAGGGGAGAGAGTAGTAGGTAAAGAACTTAAGTCTGTACCTAAGCAGCCGGCGGCGATTTGCTCACGTCATGCGAGCAGACCATCGATTTACAGATAACAGTGAAACAACACCTACAAAATGGTTGTCATGCTCTTGCTGCGCAAAGGATTCCGTCAAGCAAAGGCAACTGTCAAGCCAATGAATACGACTGGCCGACATCTTGCCTAACGTCTCCGGTCACCGACTCACTGAGTCACAAAGACATCAAACTAGGAAACAACCAACGTACAGTGGCTAGCCGGTTAGTAACACAATCGACTTATGTGTCTCAATTTATCGTTTACCCATTACGTACGAATCGTCGGTTTGTGTGTCCGCTCTCGTTAACTATGAGACAGAGGTCATAATTGAGCAACAACATAAATGTTCAAAAGCACAATTTTCTTTATTTTTCACGGAGTGGCATCGTGGAGTCCTGCGAGTCGGCATCAGTTATTGTTACCCGTTCCCAAGTCGGATGTAGCCAGCCATAAATCCCTTAAAAATGGATTTCTCCACAAATTAATATTGTGAATCGAAATAGTAGTTTGTTGTACATGTGACCCGGCACGAATACGGGAACTATTTAAAACCTGATAGCAGTAATGGCACGAATAACCGTTCGTTTCCGGCTTTATCGAAAAAGGTACCAAATATTGATCAGTGAAGGTCAATTTTTCGATGTGTATCTAGATAGACTTAGTGACAAACAACAAGCAGTTAAGTGATCACACGGGGCATCCAAATGTAAGTAGGCAACATAAGTCCTTAAGTATATGATAGCACAAACGTAATCACACCAATAGATACCATTACCTTTGGATTAGCATAAAAAGTAAGAAGTAGCCACAGGTTTAAATTATAGCCGATAACATCAAAGGAATAAACAGGGGTTGACGGTTAAATGATGTGTGCCGTTTTTGGTGCAAGACTAACCACCACACGGAAAAGGTACTAGATCAAGATTCAAGAACGATTGGAGGCGATGTGGTTTGACTCAAACGGTTCACGTGCCCCTCTAAGCAATCCCGGTGATTCTGTCAGTCTGAAAAGGCTATCGGCAAGCCAATATGGATGTTAACAAGCGACAATTATACCCTTTCGCTGGTTCTGAATATCAAAATTGAGATGAAACATGTTGATATGACTGACAGGTAAATGAAGGCACTAGTGACTAGAACAAATTAAACTATACGTAAAAGTGTGACTACATCAACAGACATATAAAGTATTTAACTGATCTAAAGTTCCAAAGGTGAAAAATTTCTGAAGGCTACATCAAACATTTTGACTTCATATTACTTGGGGTGTGATCAACACGTCCTTGGAGCATGTATCACGTAACTACATTCAAAACTGAATACGCCAACGCACAAAAACACTGAACCTTAGTGTGGAAGAGAACTTGTGGGGGTTATAAAAATCGGTTGTTGATAATGCAATTCACTACTGGAGAGTGAGCAGTCTAAATGGCATTTTTCAAGACAGAGCGATACAATGTACGATTCGATATTTTGAAAGCCACCAAACGGATCAATTTCTTGTATAAGCTGGACACAATTCAGCATTTCGCACCGCAAAAATCTTCTTTACAAAGTTGTTTTCAACAGAATCCACTCTTAAAAGTACTTTTAGAAAGTGCAAGTTATGCCGAGATGATACCTTTAGGACAGTCTTTGAATCCCAATGCCTTCGTTTCCCAGCTAAGTGCATTTACGCGGCTAGCCAAACACTCTTCATGACCACCAAAGAGGATCAATGTTTGTTGCAACTTGTACGCAGACCACCATTCTCAAAATCATACACAAATTCCTACAATGTGAATGAGTTATCCAACCGATGAAAAGAGAGTAAGCTACGACCTTAGACAACGGTGTTTCTTGTACTTACATTCAAAAGGACATGTGATTTAAGCAGCGTAATCGTCTAACATAGCACTTTCACTAATTCACGAATGTTCATTTTCTAAGCCCTTCTTTCTACATTTAAGCGTACTCTGTTGGAAACAATATAACCAACTTACCTCAACATTGGCAATTAATTCATCGATCTCTCGACTGGTATTAAATAAGGCGTTGTCCACATTGGCCACTCGCCATTCGAAACCATTATCCCGTCGAAAGAGCTATATTTACACAGTTTAGATGAATGAAAATAGAAAAATACATTTAAAGTATGAGAGCTCAGAAAGCGAAGAGTACAGGCTACAACATGTAGAGCTGAACAATTTTCAATGTCCAGAAAAAATATCGCAGCCAGATGAAAATTGATTAATAACTTCAAATTAAGAGTACCGATAAAATCCAGCGCTTCACAAATAACGTCGACAAATATCAATATTTCCAGTCAAGTTCGAAACAATGATTAGGGATTAAAAAATCCGAAAGAATAATAGGAGGCACCATATGATATAATCACAACATATTATACAATCCAGCTTGTCTGTTGGTTTCGTTTTAAAAAGTAGACCTAAAATGGCATCTCTTCATCGTGAACTAACACAGCGATATGTACTCAGTGATGATGCCTACGCCGTGGTTCGTGCAAAATAAGAGTAAGACGGCGGACTATATAAGTCAATGAGAGTAAGAACAACACAATAATACAACTACTCATCTTCCGACCAACAACGGGGTGAAACAGGCCTATGTGCTCGTTCTCAAACAGGTCTGTACCTTCTTCGCACTCTTGCCGTCGTACGTCTTCAGTGCCCTAATGGTCGGTGTACATTCTCTCAAGGCGTGATCGAAAGATTCTCGGCATAATAGAAGTGCGAGCGAACGGAGATGCTGTTTGCGAATAACAACATACTGGCAGTAAACACGACGTAGTCGCCTTGGAGACAGCAACGAAGTCTCAAACACATCCTGAAGACTTCAAACTGATTCAAGATATATTCATCATCACCATAGACAGAAATACATCAGTGGTTCACACTGATGCCCAATTATCAAATAACCACGAAGGAAAAAGAAAACGTATACAGCAAGAGAGAGAAAAGGGAAAGTTGAAAGGCTGACTGATCTTGATTATGCTGACGACAAGGTGTTGCTGTTTGACAACTTTCAAGCAGCACAAGCAACGCTAAACGTTATTTCGCGTTCTGCTAAGTACTTCGGAATGCGCTTTACAGTCTCGAAATGCAAAGTGCTTCTGCAAGATTGCTGTGATTGCGTAGGTTCGATGTTAGATAACGAAGTCATGGAAGTTGTTGACCGGTTTGTATACCTGGGAAGCTGCATCAGCGTTGGTGGCGGAGGTGTAGGGAATGAAACAGAGGCGCGTATTTCTAAGGCTAAGGCGGTGTTTACTAATCTGAGGCACTTATGGTGACACAAAGGTATCTCTCGGAAACTTATGGGTCCCGTATATCAGACAACAGTGAGGGTTGTATTACTTTACGGCAGCGAAACATGACCCCTTAGGGTAGAAGACTTGAACCGTCTTCAAGTGTTTAACCACCGATGTCTGCGTTCAATCGCTCGTATTGGGTGGCACCAACGAGTAGGTTAGGAAGCGGATGTTTGGCACTGATTATCGAACGAGTTATTTTGTTCAGTCACTACATTTGCACAGACTTAGGTGATTGGGTCATGTACTAAGGATGCCAGCTAGTCGTTTGCCACGTCGACTACTGTTTGCCGACACTGCGATCGATTGGTGCAAGGTGCGAGGTGGACAGAGGATGACCTAGCGTAGACAAATGAAATCGTTCACGAAGGGGTTGGCCACTGTAGATCGGGTTCGTCTTACGGGCTGGAGCCCTCGCGACTCAGAGAGTCGGTGGCTTGAGACGTTAGTTGAGATGGCGGCTAACTGAGCTCAGTGGCGTGAATGTTGTCGTTGTTTGTTCGAGTTGTCTGTGAATTGAGTGCGCATAATGACGCGGGGCAGTGAAAGCCGTAAGGAAGCTGTCTTGCTGATGACGCCTTACTTTCACTTACAGCTCGGTTGTTTGTTTGCAAGGTGTAGGCGCCTTGATGTTGTATGTTTGAATATAGACGCAGCTATTTTTTAGCGGTTAGGTCCCCTCCCCTTTCCCTTTTTCCTCTCTTTTCCTAAACAGGGTTTGTTTCCTCTTCTTCGTGGTTGTGTGGTAGTTAAGCATCAATGTGAACCACCGATGTATTGCTTTGATGATGATGATGATGATGATGATGAATTTCACTTAAAATAGATACTAATCATCGATGTTAACGTAAACATGGATATCAGTCAATCGAAATGCATCAATGACTAACAATTTGCCCTAGCTAAAAGCGACATGACTCATTAGGTCATCGATCTTGATAAGCAGACCACAGTTCAAAACTTTACTAGTCAGTGGATAAAAATACGCAACCGTATCTTGCAACTGGTGGTTACCTCGGTAGGAAACATTCGACAATTCAAACGGCTGTCCTATATACAAAACACATAATGATACATGAAATACTGTTTACAGACTTGTATCCAAATATGCAGTATAAACAGATTCGCAAACGTGCAATTATATTTTCATACTTCATCAACTGCGTGTAGTATTGTAAACAACAAATCACTTTTTCCAGGCACAGGCGGCAATGTTTCAAAATCTTGCAACATCAGATACTAAAAAAACTTTTGCCATTTTTATTACGAAAACAAGCGGAGAACACGGTCTTAGCAAAAGTGTTACACATAGAAGTGAACAATTATTAGCAATCAAAGTCCGGCATGAGAAAACGAACCGTTTCATTCAAACCAAATAATTAGACAGTCAGCCATTGGAATATATAAAAAAAAATATTTGACGACAACAACGACACAGTTGACAAGCATTTAGTTTATAGTGGGATAAGGTTAGATGAATAGGTCAACCACTGTTTTGTGTCAGTAGCAAAGATGACATGCGAGAGAAGGGAGACCCGATGCCTCATAGGCAGAAGTGCGTGCAAACAAAAGTTTAAAGGATTGCTGACGTTACAAAGTGACAAATTTAACAAGCAGTTCGGGAAAACTCGGAGACGGAGTACAGAAAAGCTCGTAAAATATTTACCACATAGGTTAAAGGGGTAGGATAGAACAGACAATGAATAAGATAAAAGACAATCCATTTAAAACAGACAGATGTATATGCATTCGGCGCAAAATATTGGAGCGAGAGAACACAACAGAAAAACATTAAATCAAATGTGTTAACACACAACTAATAATCAAGTTCGTTAGGATTAGGGGAAGCAATTGGGGGTTGTAAGCTATGGACAAAAAAGATGAACTTCGAACGTTTCACCACCAGTAACATGTTGTGGCCAAGATAGATAACCAGAAAGTAGAATTTCAATACATTTAACTTGTTTTGAAGCTGATATACCATCGAGTAAATGGATAAAGGAGATTAACAGGTTAAAGTGTCACGTAACCTAATTTCCTTGCATAAAATATAACATATGTCTAGCTGTTCTCTCAAGTTCAGCATCAGTTGGCGGCCTCCAGATCATTCTACTAGTTTCGCTAGTCCTACCTGTAGCATCATCATCATCATCATCATCATAGACAGCAATACATCAGTGGTTCACACGATTACTGCTGTTAAATTTGCTGTACATGTGTAACGCTAGCAGCATTCAAATGTAAAAATACATCAGGGCTTAGTGCTAATTGTTATAATAACATGCATCTTCGTTTGTGAGTAGTGCGTATATTCGGGAACTAGAGGGCACGTCTCAACGTCAGAAACACGAGGAACTAGAAGCGACTATTGTAACCACACCTATGCACTATGGGAGACTTGTCATCAAGGTGAATGATAATATACTGCTGTCCAGTGTGTGTGGATACAGGTCGGTCATGTAAATGAGCGTACGCGCTCGTTGCCCAATGTCTAAACATAACCTGTAAAGGATTTCACAAAATAAACAACTTCGCCTTTTGCGACTACAAGAATAAAATAGTAGAGAATGAAAAAATGCACCCAGAAGAATTCTGAATTAGGATGAATCAACCGACAGGTTACAATCATGCAGTGTGATATAGCGTAGGCGTTGTGAGAAGCATTATCATAACTTCACTCTGGAAGCAGTGTATTCGATTTTTTGCACACGGAAGCTGTAATACTATACTGTAATTGAGTGTCACAAATATATAGCTGTAATCCATAAAGCAAAATAGTACAGTCTTCTCATGTATATTCATTGTTTAGAGGACTGTCACGAAAGGCTCCAGACGAAATGATCTCAGTTGGGACGCGCATCACGGCGCTCACCGAAAGGTCAAACAATTGCACCAGACAGGACATATGCATGGACCGAACAACAACCCTGGAACATGTCATGGGGTCCCTCAGGCCGAAGCCAAGCTACTGGAGCCAAGCCAATGAAGCCAGCTGCTGTGTTGATTTCATATATAATGCCCTATTGACAATATACAAAGAACTTTTGTCGTGCCTCATTGCTGAGTCTTTTGCAATCAGTCGGGATAGCTTGAGGTCGTATTAACCAGCGTTACAACAAGGACTGAACGAATTAAACAAGCGAACACAAGTTATTAGCCGGAATGTGTCGCTTCTCTGTTTCAGATAAAAGTCAAAGACCATCGCTGGACGATTTGATATGCATATCTGTAATCACGCCTGACCTATGAGGCGTTAAAACATACTCTCTCTTTGGGAGTATAAAATACCGTGCAAAATGTAGATTTACAGGATACTTACAACTTTTCTTCCTTGGTTTTATCCCCCTCATCACTTCATCCACATCTTTTAGACCATTAACAACGTACACGTTTCTCTGTACACACCTCTACAAAGACGTTTCAACCACCAACGATCTGTAGCGTCAGATTTTTGATCATGCAATGTTTCCCTTTTGTACAATATGATAGAGGAATAAATGTTGCAATAAGAGAATAACCCGGATTATAAGAACATAAAGAAAAAGTTTTTTGTTTTACAAATCCCCTTGTTTGTTGTTCTGTGACATGTATGACTTAATGTCGATATTACGTTCTGCTGGCGCGAGGTACCTTGGTTAAGTAATTCGCTGGCTCCATATTCACTTTAAATTTGCATGATCGCCTTAATTCTATTAACCCGTGTTCCACGACAATTTAATCATTTCAGACTCCAGAGAGCCACCACAGACTTCAGAATCACCTCAACGATACTTTTGATTTAATTACGACCGTCGTCCCTAGATTACAGTGGAGTAAAGTAGTTAGAATGATTACGGTGGCTACAGTGCACTCTTAGTCAGACGTCTACTGGGACTGTAGTAAAAGTGATTAAATGAAAAAGCGACACATGTTTGAATGAATGGTCCTTATACACAGCAACACCATGAGCAATACGCCATATGTAGGTACTAATTTGACAATAAAAATTTAATTGGTAACTAAAAAGCTCACAATCAAGGCAATAAGACACAGTTGTGGCACAGTAACTTTTCGGTTAGTCACGTCAATAACATACATGAAACCGTTTGATATATATAAGCGAAACATGAAACCATTGAGGACCAGTGCTTGACGTGAAGTATGGATGTAAAAGTCTTCAAATCGTTGCGTTCGTGGTCCATAAATTACTTTTACACAAGAATTGTTATCGTTATGTTATCTACGACTTTCCTCTTTATTTGCGGTATTTTCTCTCATTTTTGTTGTAACATTCACTTCAGTCACACGTAACGTAATTTCTGAACAGTTGACACTGACGTTGAAGATGAGCACAGTACTGTGTGCGTAATCTGTCGGCAGCGTGAGAATTTATGGAAGATTGCCTTAGATGCTCGCTACGTCTGAAGGTATTCTTCATGATTGTGCGACATCTCTCGTTCTGGTTAAAGTAACCACGAACAAAAATCAGATGAGGGCTACTTGGGACGCACTTGGATGTGGTTAGTCGACCAGCATAGAGACGCGTATGAAATTGCATTACTTCGACCCTCTGCCAAGGAAATCAAACCAAGCTCAGTAAGTTGAGCAACCATGGTGGTATGTATGGAAAGTCCCAAGAGCAGACAAAAGTAATGCGCTACTTCAGAATTGCGACGTCCCCATTAATACTTATTTCATAGACGTTCGGTTGAGTTAATGAATCACCTGACTGATAGCACGACTTGATCTGCTCGTAACAGTGCTGGGGAGATATCCGTTAGAAAAAAGAGAACACATGTTGCTTTCGTAAACTTTCATCATCGGTGGTGTCGAATAGACGCTCGGTTACCACTTGAGGGGATATAGCATCTGCTCTATGATTTCAAAATTTAGTTCTGTGGCAGTGGTGGAGGATGAGAATGTGAGCAGACTCACAATGTTCCCGTCAAATACCCCGCTTCAAGTGAGATGATCACAGGAGTAACACGGACATTCGCAGCAGGAAGTTATAAAATCCCTAAATATGAAGTCAGTTGTTTAACCAATAGAAATTATAGATTGAAAAACTTCGGCAATGTACCACGTATGCCAGGTTATTACTTCACAAACAGTTACTTATCAATCGAAGAAAACTAAGCGAAGTAGTTAAGCACCAGCAAGTCTCGGATTTCACCACTGCACAAATTCTTCAGATTTCGTCTACCAGAGAGAATTCTGGGGTCACCCACACAGCTACAGCCATCTGTATGCATACAACCACATATCTACCTCTTTTAGTCAATCTTGTAATATGTAGTTTAAATCCATATGCCTATCAAAGATAAGTTCTTTAGGGACTTTCTTCTAAACTATTGCAACAAACAATGGGTTAAGCCATCGCAACATCCGACTAAGCTCAAGACTGATTATGTGCACATTTATGTATGTATGTTTTGCAAAGCCACTATGTGTGTTTCCTCGATCACAAGTAGCTATGTTTAGCAATGATCAGTGCACAATATGAAGCACTTATACCAACAAGCGTAGATATGAAACTGATTACGTCAATTATTTATCGAACTCCTCAATACACATCGACGAAGCATACACCATTGTCCTCATGATCAGTTAACTTGGTGATGGCTAACTGACAGACACAACGCTGATCGGAAAACTCAAAAATGTTAAAAACTTTCTCGTGAACAGCCCACGCCTTCCAGATCAATCGCATAAAAATATTGTACGCCTCACCACTAGACAACTGTAAATAGTCCATCAAGACACTACAGGTTGGTGAAATTTGGCTACCGGATAAGCCATGTGGCCAACGGTTTCCTTACTACTCGCTAACAACAAGTAAAAGCGGGATTTCGACCAACCGAACATTACGAAAAAGGCATACTATTAATGGAGTTAAACGAAGCCGATACGAAAGACAATTCGTTCACATGGTCACCAACCACATAGAGAACAGTTATTACAAGTTTAAATAATCACGGGAGTACAACGCACGGGAACTACTAAAAACAAATTTCTCAAACTTTTATGAGGCCACGATAGGTGCTCGAGCGTTCGTATGCCAACGACAAATAGCTAATCGATTTCAACCTATGACAAAAGAAAGTGTAACAGCTAAGGAAAGGTCAGTATACTGCTGATAAAACACCAAGTAAAGAGATGCCTACATGGTTGATATCAATCTCTTAACGACCCAGTTTGTCTGAGTACAGCAAACGCGTTGTGGTGTGAACGTTGGGGACATACTGACCTACTGACAATTGTAGCAAATGAATTAAAGAGTCGACCAACGCGAATATTTAGCTAAATGGTTAGAACGTAGCCCTGTTAAGCTCTGCGTCAATAGTTTTTCCTTTGGCCAGCTAGAGTGCACCTTCAATAGAGCAATACAGCAAGTTAATGAAAAAAGTTAACGTATCTTAGTTAAACATGATTAAGTAGGCCTCGTCACAATCCGAACAATAAAACTTGTCACACTCATAGCAAAAACTACCAATAATCATCATCATCATCATCATAACAGCCATGAGCCTGACCAAATGGTACTGTGGCTCGGGCCGCCGCTCGTCTCAACAGTGACGTGGAATATCCTGGAAGAAAACGTTACTAAGAAGGTTGAAAATAAATAAAAGAAGACTAAGCATATAATGCCCGGTACGGTAAACGATCAGATGACATACGGAGTACGTGACCTAACCATCGCAAGCTGTGTACCGTGATTTAATTGACCAATTGATCGCGCATCCCGAGTGTTCCGGAATACGCGCCGGCGAACTGCCACATTGCTCACGCGATCAATCCACTTAATATGGGCCAATTGGCGGAGACAACGATGGTCAAACACAGCAAACCTGTTGATATCCTCCTTGCGAACAGGCCACGTTTCCGAACCAGAGAGCAAAATGGAACGCACACAGACATTATACACCCTTCCTTTCAGCGACAACCGGACGTCCTTTCGAAGCCACTACCAATACTAATAATGCCATCTAATAAATCTTCCATACATAATGTAAGGTTTCAATATGATAAAATTAACCAACGCTGCCAAGTAAAATGTTTTACAAAACAAAGTGTATACAGACTATCACTCAACATCGCCGTAAAAGATTTCCAATGGCAGAAATATTGGAAACATTAACCCTTGATCATAAACAATCTGAAACATGAATTCACACAATAAAACAGCCCACAGATGTGTTTGTGAACTCCATAGCATAGAATGAAAAACAAAGCACTGAAGCACCGAATCCATTTCAAAGATAAAAAGCAAACAATACCTCGTTCAAAGAAATCTTTAATATCAGCTTCATCTAAATCATGAGACACAATGAGTCTAAAATTTGTATCAGGTAAGAAGTAAAACACCTCAATTGAGAGGTTTTCAAAGTAATCCGTAAAGAGTATCTACCATAAGATTTAAGGATTGCTCCTAATCGAAGTGGCCACCGACTCCAACCATTGAGGGAGCATTAATAGAGTGTTAACAGGTCATCTTACAAGTAAGAAATAATGAAACAATAAAACTGGGTACTAGGTCAAATCTATCTTGTTATTAGACAAAATTCAATTTTAACCATTGAGTTGTGCACACTTGCTTTTACGCCAATCATTCAAATTCGAAGATGAACACCATCAGTCTAGGATAAGAGAAAGCCGTGAGACCATAATGAACGGTATTTTAGATGGCCATACTTGATTGATTACACTACAAACTTTTAACCTACTTGTGTTTTGGTCAGGCCGTTAACCATCCATTTTCAGATACAGAACAAAACTATATGTCCTGGGCCTCACTAGTTTGACGTGCCTCTCCGTGTATACTCCTTTTTATGATTGTAAACAATACACGAGGAAAACGAGCTGAATCTTCTTGCATGTAAAAACGATTCACCAGGATACGTATTAAACACGTAAAAATCATAAAAGTGGCAAACGTGCCACAAAATGAGAAGAAAGCAAAAGTTAATGCCTAGGGAGAAGAAAGAAAAAAATGTAAATGGATGAGGGGAAAATCACGACAGTGTACTCAGAGGCTCGCAACACGAGCGCCATTGACTTTTATTCTTTGCCATATCAGACAGCGTTCTCAACCAAAGGTATTCAGTGCCCTTCGGACCCCAGCCAGGGAGTTGGGAGTGCCCAACTGAAGCAAGCTTCGGAGTGAGTGTCTTAATACCCAGAATCCAAATCACGCGCTCACCATCAGGCTGTCGTTTCCAGTCTAACCCACCCTTCAAAAACAAGTCACGGTGTAGCAGGCGATGAGCTGAGATTTGTAAAACGTGGCCAAGTCAACGAAGCCTGTGAGACGAGGTCAGTCTATCCGTTCCGAATACAAGTTGGCAAACTTAGTCAACGGTGACAGGCTATTTCCACTACGTGTCGCCAATGCTTCTGAAACACCGATGGTTGAAAACGGATGCTCCATGACCAGTCTCCACGCAAATGGATCAGCTTTCCGAACCGTGCGGAAGGACTGCCCTTACAATAACCTTTCACAAAAAGACTAAGATAATGCCAACGCCACGGATGGTGTGCGTTGTCAAACGCCACTCGAACCCTTGCGCTGATACAACTCCCAAGGCACAGGAACTTGTTGGTCACGTCCAACTGCTCACCAGCAAAAGCGAGAACAGGCGCGGAGCCCCGTAAATCTTGCAACAGCACCTTCCACTTACCAGGTGTAAAGGTTATATCAAACTGACGAACTAAAGGATTCCGTTTAAGGTGCTCTGGTTTCTCTGTAAGCCCTCGCAGAGTAAGACGACGTCATCTACATATTCTGTCTCGAATTCGAGAGCCTGAGAACAATTCCACAATATATCTGCAGTTTGTTAGGGCATAGTCTACGATCTCGCCTACTGCAAAGTTAGAAAGGGATAAGCTGGACGACCTTTCCGCATCCCACTTGAGATGCTAAAGGTCAGTGAAACGCTGCCGTACTCCCTAACCCGGTCCGACGTCCGACAGCAAATCACCCTTAGAATGCTCACACACTTTTCAGTCACGCAGTTCTTTGACAGATAGTCCCAGAGTGCAGCTCTGCTAACGGAACCGAAGGTAATTCTGATGTCTAGGAAGACGACAACTGTTGGCCCTCTATATGAATGACGGAGTTCAAACATCTGGCAAAGTATGAAGATGTGACCGTAGAAAAGACCCTGGTATGTGATTGTCGTTCAACGTGCCGTACATCGATCGTCATGAAAAAGAAGCGAAACAAGCGCAGTACTGAGAAATATATAAAAGGCATATTATCACAGTGATGTGAAAGCTTTTGAAACATCCGGTCACTACTAACTCAGTAGTCTATTCTGGTCTGAAGATAAGCCCACATATAAAACGTTTTGGGAAACACTCTTGGTGTTTTTCAGTTATGGCTGACGAATCCGTTGATTTGAAACGTCCTCTCGCGCAACAGCTTAAGCTAAGCGGGAAACTCACTGATCGTTTTTGTACATCAAACTTGGCCCCACCAGTGTTAGCCGGTGGGGAACAATCAGTCAACGCCACTGCAAGTAACATCACCAAGTTTCATTACGATTTTTGGGCAAACTTGATACCTAATGCCTGGTTCAGACGACACAAAGGCCTGCTCAATGTTGACTTTGGTATACAAGACGAATCGTGGAAGGTCCGCCTACTCCCATGCAAACTCGGCACTGTCGAGAACGAGAAGTAGGTCAACTTCATTCTTCCGAAGAACCCACGCGAGAGCTGCTTCAAGGAGACGGTTGAGTCACTGTGATTCATCTTCGGCGATCAATCCTTTTTTCCCGGCTCATTCACGCATGGTTCGGGCAATGATACGCAAGCCTCTGATATACCACGGCATCCTGACTTTGGTTTACCTCCTACAGAACTTAGCTCGCATTCCCAGCGCTCAAACGTCAAGAAATCATCTCCATCCCCATGCAGGTATTGTAGCGGCTGACACTTTTATCGTGACTGTCCTTTCAGACGACACCGTTGCTCTCGATGTGGTCAACTGGGGTACAAAGGGGACTTCGGTCAAACCCGGCACATTGGCAATGGTTCCTCTATCTCCGAACCGCGGTACGACTTCAAGTTCAACTCAAAGCTGAAATCCAAACCGGTTGTCGAGTCACTGAGCTTGCTGAATACCTCCCTAGACAACGCTCTCGGTCGATGGAAGTTCGTTTCGGTCTTGGTAAATGGCTCCCTAGCTCGATTGCAGTTGAACACCGCGTCGGGTATAACAGTCATCTCACAGAATCTCTGGAGAACGCTTAGCCGACACCCAACTCGACAAACTTCGTAATGTGTTATCAGAGCTTGTGGCGACCTTTCGTAATTGACTGGTCAATTGTAATGTTGCGTCTCATTCCAAGGCATGATCATAAGCGGTTCATGTTAGGTCTCTGGCTCGAACCTTATCCGACTCGACTGTTCAGGTCAACCTGTCCTGGCCGATTCTCTAGACTAAACAATCTGCAACTAGGTGCGGTTCCATGCCATGCTACGCGATACGATGACTGAAACTGCTTAGCGGTTCGTGCTGATGTATACTGAGTCTAACATCGCCCGACAGTCGTCAGATGCCGTCCGCGCCCTACCAGCCACTGCAAGTGGCATCAACCGGGCCACACGAGAAGACTTCGTTCTCCGCTAGGCTTTCCAGTACATCCAAAATAATTGGCCTACCATGACTGGCAAATTCACAACAGCTAGGGCAACGCCGTGAGTCTTCTTCTTTGGTCGCAGACTGTCTGATATTTGCAGATTGTGTTGTGGTTCCTGCCAGCCTTCGTCAGTTTGTCCTGCGACAGTTCCACGCGGACCATCCGGGCACCAGCCAAATGAAGGCGATCGGCCACAACTATGCTCACTGGCTTCGCATGAATTGTCAAATTCTTCCAGATGTCAGCGGGCTGCCGGAAATCCAACTCGCCAAATGCCGATTCCACGACCTCAACCAAAGCACCCATGGTCAAAGGTTCACGTCGATTTCGAAGGCCCAGTAAACGAGATACCTTATCTCGTCTTGGTACACACATTTTCCGAATGCCCTGAGATCGTGTCGCTGACCTCACTGACGGTTATTACTACCATCAACATTATTCGACGTCTGGTCAGTCAGCATAGCCTCTTCGAAACTAGTGTATCTGACAATGGTGCTCAGTTTCCCTACGGTCAGTTCGGGGAATTCTACCGTCGCAACGCCATTGAACAAATTCGGTCGATCTCATGTAATCCACAGTCCAACAGCTGGGCAGAACGCTTCGCTGACAACTTCAAACATACAATTCTCAAATCTCGTAGGAAGGAAGCGTTTGAAGACGTTTTACAGCAGTTCCTACTTGTCTACTGAACGACAATCTTCTGTCGATGCTCCTATGGGTCGTAAATTGCGAACTACGCTGACTGCCATGATCCCCACAAAACAATCAGAACAAAAGCAATTTCCTCTATACGAACACGTTTCGCTATCAGTTCACTCACCTGTTTACGTCCACGTTCATCAGTTTGGCAGCAAACAATGGGAAGGAGGTGTAATAACGAGACGCTGGGGCAAGGTCCTTTATAACATTTTTGTTGCGGGAGATACTTGGGTCCGCCACCGCAATCTGCCCCGGTTAAGCTATGGTGTCAATGAAGAAGTTTGCGACAACCAAAGAGTTATACCGCTTTACCTACTACTGAAACCTTCGCACTTCCTGAAAAAGAAAACCTACCCGAAGCCCAAACCTTACCTCCGTCGACCGCTGAGATAAGCATTCCCAGACGTGAGGCTCATCTACAACGCCGACCTTCGAAGCTTATTCAGATTAACTTGAAAAAGACCAACTACTATCAATCTTCGTAAGGGAGGTGTCGGGGTAATTTCTCATTCCTCGAAAAACATACGCCTTGAAAAAAGGCCTAAAACATTATTACTTTAAGTAACTTGCAAGGTTGATATGGCTAGATGATTCTCTCACCTTCGCGAAGTCTCCGGCTCATTGTTAATTGTTCTGGCATCCAACCTACACGCTTGCCTTTTGATCGGAGCCTCGATGTACGTTTGTTTGGTCCATTTTTCGACCTTGCCTTCGTAGAGGTCACAAACCTTATAAATACGACCGAGTTTGTGACCAAGTGACCTTCGGGCCGAGCGAAATAACAAAGCTCTATTGGAAGGCTAGTCGTCCATTGTTCATTACCACTATCCGTTGTTCCATTATCTGTTATAGTCACAATACATGTCCACAGACCGTAGATCCAGTCACACACAAAAAATGAGCAGTCAGTCGGAACGGAAAATGAAACAAGTCCTTGGAGTGTTACATATAATCACCAACAGGTAAGTAAAGAAAGAGTTAGGCAGTCAGTATTTGGTGGTGAATCTCAAGCGAGTTCCGTTATTCAGCCTTTAAGTTAGCAGAAATTAGATGCTACACCGAGTAATGAAGATGCCGACTAGTCGTTTATCAGAAGAAGCACGTATGGACGTTATCGCGAGTGACCGTCGTAAAATACAAAGTGGACGAATGATGAATCGGCGTAGATAAATGGAGCCACTCAACGAAGGGCTAATCGTTGTAAGTCGGGTGTCTTTCGAGCTAGGGTCCTCGCGATCCACACAGTGGATAACAGGGGAGATTAGATGAGATAATGGGTAATCGGGCTCAGTGGCGTGAATGTTGCTGTTGTTGTTGTCTGGCTGCGTTGTCTGTACAGTGAGTGTATCCAATGACGCAGAGTAGTGAACATAATGATAAAGCTATCTTGTTGATGACGCCGCAGGTTCATTTATAGTTGGGGTGTTTGTTTGCGAGATGCAGACACCCTGATGTTGAATGCTTACGAATAGACAGGAGTTTTAGTAGTTATGCCCTGTCTTTTCCCTTTTTTCTGTTGGGGTATTTCTCCTCTACAGTTGTATGGAAGTTAAACCTATACTGCGACCTATACTGCTACCTTGGCGAGGTGGTCGGGCTTGTGTACTGTTTTGATCCGGCGGGCTATGTTGACTAGGACTCCGGTCCTTCCAGGTGCAACCTTGTCAGACAGGCCAAAGGGGAGCAGTCAGACGAAAAGCAGTTACACTCATAGGATTGTATGTCGCACTACTGACCGCTTAGAAGTGT
>JTDE01021571.1:0-52418 GCA_014338405.1 Paragonimus skrjabini miyazakii | reverse complement strand
TAGGGTAGAAGACTTGAACCGTCTTCAAGTGTTTAACCACCGATGTCTGCGTTCAATCGCTCGTATTGGGTGGCACCAACGAGTAGGTTAGGAAGCGGATGTTTGGCACTGATTATCGAACGAGTTATTTTGTTCAGTCACTACATTTGCACAGACTTAGGTGATTGGGTCATGTACTAAGGATGCCAGCTAGTCGTTTGCCACGTCGAGTATAGTTTGCCCACGCTGCTGTCGATTGGCGCAAGGTGCGAGGTGGACAGGTGATGACCTGGCGTAGACAAATGAAATCGTTCACGAAGGGGTTCGCTACTGTAGATCGGGCAAGGCAACAACATTTATCCCACATTGGATCTAAAGAACGAGCAAAGGGTTGTAATTTTCCTTGACTAGCAGCTGACTTCAGGCCAACAACAGTTGCTCAATGTTGCCTTCCACCGCAGACCAACACACTCTGACCGATGCCTGAATTTTGACTCAAGTCATATGCAGTGCGTCAATCGTTCAACTATCTCATCACTAGCTACTAGATCCAGAAAAGTCCGCTCCAAAGATGCCACCTATGAACAGGGGCTTATTCTTTTGGTTGCACTGTTACAGGATAAATTTCCAAAGCCGCTCATCAATAAGTAGATAACCACACCTGTGATACTATCAAACAAAGAAGATAGGAAAAGTTGAGTCGCTGCCGTTGGAATACCCTATCAGTTGTGTACGTCTGAGACAATCGGGAAGTCTTAATAGGCTACTAAATCGGTACACTCCTTCGCCTTGAAAACATCGTAGAACGCTATCTGATGAAGACGAAGGACTCAATCTTCACGCTTGATCGTATCAGCTGTGGGTATACGACAAACTCCACACAATGCCCAGCAGAATACATTAGCCCCGTCACAACAAGACTGAACCCTGACGCGGTGTGAGTGCTTGCACTTCTCGGTGACCTCTTGGGCCAACCTACACGGTGTGACGTTTATACCTACAGCGTCACTCGCACCAGGCAAGCCAATAGTCATATATCTGACAAACCAGACTCTTGGTACTCTAGGTTGGGAGAAGGTTAACATCTCTTTCCGGGAAACGTACTAGCTTTTGTACACTACCGCACATCTTTTGCCGTGCGGTACGTGTTTTCGAGCCAAGGGTTTCCACGGATAGCCCTAATCGTTCTGTCTAGGTCTGTATCCTGGCATTTTTTAGCTGACATACAGTCATGAATACCCACAACACCAGTAATTCCATACTGCACTGGTCGCCTCGTATTATAAACAGGGTCGCCCTATCTGGTGCATGCAACAATGTATAGGTGAAAACACAACTGTTGACCTCTTCCCCACTGTCCTATCTAACGTGGCCATCAGGTCCCTCTCGACTCCCATTTATGGCAATTACTATACAAATCCCACAACAGAACTCTTTTGGTAAATCGCATCTCTTGCGATGCAGTTTCATTACTCCTCTTCTGTTGCTTACACCTAGGATGTGAATTAATATAGCTGCTTCAAACGTTCGCACTCTAAAACAGGTCAACAGGCCGCTCTCGCATGAACAATGGACACATTAAACGCCTGTCTGCTGTGTTTCGGAGACCAGCATCTAGAACATTGGTCAGCGTATTGAACTGACAATACCCGTACTGTTCACCCAATGCTAATTGTAAATTCTGGGTGATTCCACGGCCGCTGTCACAAGTCAGGCTGAAGCGTGTATAGTTCTTAGCACGATGGCCGCAGTAGCCTTGATGGGTTGGGTTTCTGTTAACAGTACACTCTGCAACGTTCGTTTTGTGGAATCTGTCAGGTTCGCTTCAAAATACCGAATTTTCATAAATCTTTTCATTGTCTGTTTCTGCTTTAGTTGATTGCAATGACGTCGGAGTCAGGGACTTATTTTACTTGGATCTGGCCGCTTTCCTTGAGTTGACACATTATTCTTGCAGTTATTCTGGCCGTAGATATGATCATCCAGGTCGGCCGTCTTGGTGAGGTTGAGCCTCGTTTGGGTGCAAGTATGAGTCGACGTCACATCGTTCAGATAATGATGGACAGCTGTTGCAACCGTGCGATGGGCACAGTCTATGTTCAATCATTGTTAGCTTCAGACATCATGTGCCTTATGATTATCCTTGGCGCCGTCTTTCTGCGAATCTGACCTGGTTTCAGATAGGCCACGTAGGTGTTGGTTATATTTAGCGAGGCTGCATTCAAAACTGTCGTTCCTATTGGAACACACACTTGGATTCGGATCATGCGTTGGTACGTTGTCATTTTTTTCTCATTTTTGCTGGGCTTCGACCTCACTTGCAGCGACGCGTGCCTGTTGAAAAAACTGGCCATGCCGTCGGTAAAGCGTACTTACCAAACTAGCCTGGGACGCGGAGTTGACAGTTCTCACTTCGAACATCCTAATAGATACTGGAACCAAACCCCACAGGTGCCATGGCATAGGGCACCGTGGTTCGTAGGTCAAACAAATATTGGATCTCAGAAGCCCCTGGAGTTGTTAGGTGACAGACAAAAAATTCCTCCTGGAATTTCGGTTAACAAGTTTGGTAGGAACATCTGTAGGAAGCTTAAGCGTGACCTCATCACTGCTCGTGACACTTGGCTGACGAAGAATGTTAAGGAAAATAAATTTGCTCTTGCTTATTGGAATGCCAGCAGACTCTTCAAGCTTATCTGTGCTACTGGTCCAAGGCGACCGTCAGCTAGCAGAGCTATAGGAAGTCTAGAAGGTTAGACCGTTAAGTGGAGCACTAAGGGTCTGTTCAGCTGGCCCCATGTTCCCACTGTGTTACCGCCGCAAACTTGCAATGTAGGCTTCTGGTCGGTAGACATGAGACCACCCACCAAAAGGGAAGTCTGCTAATATACTTCGGTTGTCAATAGGGCTTCTGACGCGGATGGTCTCGTGCAGGTATTTTTCGAAGAAGATGAGAATTTGTTAATAAAGATCCTGACTCAGCTGTTGCAACTTGTGTGGACGACGTAGACGATCCTTCTGTGTCGGGGTCACCCATTAACATTTCATATATTTAATAGAGTTGGAAATGCTTGCATCCACCACAGATGGCTTGGTTTGACCTCAGCCATAACTGGGGTTCAGATATCCATTATAATTGTCTGAGGCTTGCTCTTTTCGTCATTGTTGTATAGCAGCTGAACCTGATTGCAAGCGGCTGATGTCTCACTCCACTTGATACTGATAGTGATCATTTTGCTTCAGAAGTCTAACTCGTGGACCGCGACCTACTGTTTGTTGTCCAGTAAACGACTGTGATTGATCGTTCGGTCTCTGTGCCCTTCTGATTTTGTCTATCCACACAGAATACCCTGTGCATCTCGTGTGAGGTTACGACAGAAGTCTCCCAGTATATTGAAGATTTATCAAACATGGCTGGTCCAATGTAGCATATCTGCCTTTTGTTTTGTGACATGCATCTACTGCCCTGAGCGGGCGACCGTATTCTTCCATACTCCCTTGAGCTGCGGTCCATTAGTCCAGGGTTCCCGATACACCTGTCGTACCCCTTGTAAACAAATGGGCACAGCGACGATTCGTACGCCTTCCCTTTGATGCTCATTGTTATTGGGGAATAAAGATGCCCCCCATCGTCCCGGAATTCTTGTACTGCAAGTGGAAATATTTGTAGTCTTTTGGTGGTGAGAAGGCATGCACCGTGTCGTTCTACCGTAAATGACGACATTTTACAAGAGGCCTGGCTGCTAATTTTGCACCCAGTAAGCTCTCGTAGCACCACCTCTGACCTTCTGCGACTGCTAGTCTGTCAGGCAATCTTAGGTTACTTCACAGTTAGCCCTCAATTACATGTTAAGCTGTAACGTTGGGGCGCTCCCAGTGGTCTTGAGCTAACAAAACCTGGCACCGGTATGGCGCTACATGCCTCATGAACATCCTGTAGCGTCATACGTTACCTGCCGTCTTCGCTCCTGTTTTGTCTTGAATCCCTTGCGTTGATTCAGGGGTAAGTCGTACAAATGTCTGACATGATTATACCTGGTACCACTGATTGTGGAGGTATATAGTGCCAGTTTTTTTTTACTTAAGTGAGATTGCTAAGGGAACTGGCATAGATAACCGGTTTATCGTTCGAAACTTCGTCATCTTCAAAAAACCCGAAGATTCGAGTATGCTGCCTTCTATCGAACCCCTGCAATGTACAAACTTCGGCTGATTGTATTGTCCATTTCTCTTATTTCAGGAGGTTTGACTCGGCCTTCGTGGATGTTGGGGTCGATTGGACTTTCCAAACCGGTGTTTTGTTTGGCTTAGTATTTGTGCCCTTGTCGATGACGCGCATTATTACTACGCTTGGTGGGAAGTTGCAATCAACGCCAACGGGTTTTTTTACTTCCCCAGGACATTGATTAGCGCTTCTTTTCGTGTCGGTTGTATCCTCTCATGTTTTGGGTTGTGAATGACAATAATTATCGAGGAAGCAGATGTGCCATCTCGAACATGCCCTCTGTGTGATCTTGTTAATTTTCCTCATTGGTTACATCCATTGTTGATGCCACTCTCGATACTAAAGGAAACAGGGTTGTTTGGACTCTGTTGTGGACGCACTAATGGTTACCTTTGCCGCCCCGCTTGTTGGAAGAAATTCAACAAGTGCCGACTTTCTTGCTTGCCTGTATGGATACCCCCAGAACGTCAACTGACTACCGACGGATGTCCCCATTAATTCGTTGTATAATAGAAGTGAGACCTCTTCATCACAGGCGTAATGTATCCACTTATTACAAGTTTCATGGCGGTGACCTTTCTTCTGCTTACTTATTTCCCCTTTTGGTACACTTGGTTTTTGACCCCGTTAAGAATGAGTCTTCAAGTTTCATGACTCCGGGATCACGATCACTCATTTTGCAGCCCACTCAGTTGGCTTCATTGTTCTAGCTTACTTATGTTACTTTCCAAAGTACAGGCTGTGGCATTATGGATTGCTCCTCAAAAGGCGGTAATTGTGTTTCGTATACAGCTGGTAACTTTAGGTCTTCAATGGGAATGCGACTCTAAACTACGAATTTCTGTGAACAGAAATAAACTTGCTCGGTTGTTAAGTGATGTCTGAAGCTATTGGCTTGTCCGTTTTATTACGCACTCAATCATTCGACTTGAATCCCAGCCCGACAAGACAACGTATGCACTACCGTTTATTGAGAACGAGTCACGGACTAGACCATGGGGCTCTGAATATATATGGCAAGTGACTGCCATACAGAATAGTCAAAACACAAAATGAGTGAGAGGGAACGACTATAGGTAGTAATCGTAGCGTTAAGACGAATCATCTTACGGGGACGTCAGCAAGCAAGCAAGGGAAAAGCAGCTCAGTTAGAGCTGAAGCGTGAAGGCATTTGATCACACAGCTAATTGGGTTAATGCAGACCCATCCACCCGACACGGAATCTGCGGACGAAAGTATTCCGGTTTTGCTCAGGACGGCTGGCATTCCACTCCACCTGTAGAATTTAATAAGCTCGCAGGTGATAATACCTTCAAGACTGGCTCGATCGATACTGCACCATTCTTTTCGCCTGCTTCGTTAGAGGATGCGCTTCTTAACAGAAACACCGAAATGCAATGGTAAACAATGAAAACAGCAGTAAGAATAAGCAACCCTGGTTGGTACTTAAGTCAGCCGCGGTGACCTGTAGGGGGCTGACCAGTCACGGAGTTTGGTGAATACTGACAGCTAAAATGAGTCTGGCAGTGAAGAAGAGTCGACAGAAGCCTATTTTCCATGTCCATTCCTATTGGGTTCCACATACACAGTAATCCTGCTCATACCAGTAGGCGGTTAATGCATCAAGTTGTTGGTTATGCAAAATATCACGTCCGATAGTTGCTTCTTGCTCAACCACAAATGTGCGTTGGACTCATTGGATCTATTTACACTTTTATAATCACCTAAAAGATAGGGTTTGCCTAACACATATGTGAACATATCGTTGGCCCCTACTTAACATACTTCCGCTCAAGCTATAACAGTTGTGGCGTACTATTTCGCAATTTCATCCTTCAGAGCAGCCTCAATGTTACCGGCAATGAGTCGGACTAGAAGGCACCGTAGTGAATCTAAACGTTATGTACTGTGAGCTATATAACTAAGGAATGAATACAAACTATAATAGAAATAGTAGGACTCGATTCACAGTATTTCGAGGAGGTGAGTGGGTGTATAGTTCCAGCACACTAAATATAGGTAGTTCCGATTGATTAATATGTCTTGTTGCTCAGCAGTGATTCAAAATCTACGGTAAAGGTAGTCATCGAGACAGATAGTTCTGGAAATAGACTGAAGTTAGCAGTTGCTTCCGTCAACCTTCAACTCCCAGAAACTCGGTGTGTCAAACACCAAGGTGGTCTCTTTATCTAACTGGCAATTTCCCACTTGACTTCCGAACACTATTTAAGCTTGCTTCCTGTTCGAGCACTTGTGCAGATAGGTCAACAGGCAACTCGTGTGCCTAAATTTTCTACCATCGCCATCGTAATTGTTATCTTGTTGAACGTGGCTTCAGAGTCCTAGCGCAGTCTATCGGCCGCTTTACCATGCTCGTACAATATGCTTTTTTCTTGACACCTTGCGACTCAAGCCACTGATCAAACCGGTGTTGGATTTTCTCTAAGCGCATACACGGAGATGGCGCCGCTTAACTGGATACCCGTCGACAGCCGTGTTTGTGCCATAAAATTTGAAGGTGCGCTCAGAACTTCGAGAGAATCTCTTCGCATACGTCCGGACGCAGTCAACAATGACTTTTATCACCAACTCGCTCACTTTCTCCACACGGCGCGACACAGACATTATCGCACTGGTTGGGAACGTGATTGCTCAAGTAGGTGGGCTAAGTGCTAACTGGCGTAACTTAGGTGGCTGGTAGTCGGCGGATACGCTAACCGGACAAGAGTGAATGTTTGTTGTAGCTTTTGTCTGATAATGGCCTGGTCCTGGAGAGCACTAGTTTTCTAGGGGCCACTTGGCAACCTCCATCACTAAGCCATAGATTGACCACAAAGTCGTCAGCTGTGGGTACCGTGGCGTCGACCTGGATTAACTGTGTGGATTCCGATCACACTTTTATGTGTCAAGTTCGCCGTATCGAATCTTAAGGATGCGGAGCTGAACACTTCCAACAGCGGTTCAACTGACAACTCTCGCACTGAATTACACCTTTAGATACCCCCATATATTCTGTTGACATTTCTCTGCTTTCGGAAACAGAGGTCACACTTGAAATCAAGTTTACACATTACAAGGCACCTCGTGTGCAAACCACTTGTTACATCGAAGCTGCTTACAGAGTAAGCCGCTTGTATAAGCGTAACGCGTGAGCTTGCCCACTCTTACTTGGTGAACATAAAATTTTCCCTTTCCATCGGATAAATTCAGAAGTCTGTCGTTTGATACAGGCGCTACCGCTGAACATCGCTCTGGTCTAGTTGAAACGCCACCTTGTCAAACTGTACTTCAGTTCAAAACCACACCTTTCTCAGTCCGGTTAGACTCATCGTCGTGATTTGCTCATGTTCTCGTGGTTCATGCATTTGATGAAAATTACAACCAATACACAAGAAACCGTATTTTTTATTTAGAACTGTACTGAAACATGTTCTCACCCAATGTCGGTCATTTCCACCGCTTATCGCAATTACTTCTCGGCGTACGTGTAATCAACTACTGTTAAAAAGGAGTTCCAAATATTTTCCCGTCTATTTACCGGAACTTTGTTTAGATTTTCTGTGATCCTATAAGGCGCTAACTATCACCGATGAGAGACATTGAAGTATATGCATACAACCCGAGATCATTAGAGGAAATATTATTGTACTTGTTGTGACCTTCTTAAGTTGTTGTTGTACGCACTTCGGAAAAATAAACAAACAGCAGTAAAAATTTAGAAACCTTGTTCAGTGTGAAGTGGCGAAAACACATTCCTCCCTTCCGTTGTCTTTTGGTTTCATCTGTTTATTCTTTTATTAGCTGCACTTGTTTCATTATCTTCTGTCGGCACCTGTTGCTTTTTCAGGCTTGTGTGCAATAGCAATGATAGTATGTAGCCGCCAGTTTCTCATTCACTGTAACCGAGGTAATCATTAACTGCTATAACATTTCATCGTTTTACCTTCTGCCTGTATAGATTGATGGTATATTGACGGAAGAATTCACGGTCCCCTTGTCTGAAGAGTCTGTCAATGACAATTCATCATCAGTAGTCCCCTTTCTCCCCCCATCAACACGATCTGCCAGTAACGATGTGGAAGTTTTATCTGCAGTGACCTCTCGATTAAATGTACTGAGTCATCTGTTTTCCACAGCCAACCTATCTTCGTTGCTCAGCCCTGCATCGCTCTCGAATAATTTGATGTCACAACCGACTTCCAGGATGGATTCCGAACACCAAGTTGTCGTACAATCAAAACAGGCCTTTTCGATGGACACCTGCCCGACAACCCAAAGTTGCTTAACAAAAGGTCACCTGACTTACGAGAACTGGAATGAAACCGAGGAAGACCATTCTAACAAACGGCCTCAACCCAAACCAAATACTGGTGAAAAGGTTCCGTCATTCATCCCCCACTCACCCAATCTGCATTCTTCCGAGGAATCTCATCTCCAGTGGAATTTCAATCCTTTATCAAGGGAATTTGTTCAGTTGTATTTCAACGAGCCTGCATTTGTTGCGGCCTACTCAAAAAGCGGAAAATTTGGTGGTTCACATCGTGCGCCACAGAGCGCCGAGTTATCCGGTGTAGTTCAGAAACTACGGCGTTTTGCTGGCTACCGAGTTCCGATTCTCGGTCGATCCAATCAACGTCGTGTAGCCGGATGCCCGGAGTGTATGAAACAATTCAATCACGGTTTCACTGATTTAAAAAAGCACTTGCTCGTGACTCATTTGAATGTTCGGCGAGATATTGCCCGTTTCGCACTTGAATTCACAATCTCGACGCGCACTCATATAGCGAAAACGAAAGTAGATAGTGCTCCCGATGGTTGCAGTCTGCCCGGCGGGAAATCACATTGGTTTGGTCTGCGTGGAACATCACGAACACCTCTTCACAGAATATTTAGAAAGAAATCTACGGTTCATCTATCGCATACGGTTGCACCTAGTAGGCGCCCAAAATCAGCAAAATATGATCCACCGAAGTCTTCAACCATTCCGTTGGCTACGGTTTCCACAAATGGCCTCCCTACCTTAGTTTCTTCGCCAGTTCATGCTTACTCAGGTTGTGCCCCAGTCCATCGTGTCATCCCCGGCACTGGTGTTTCTGATCAACATGAGGATATGAAAACATTGAATGAAGTCATTTCTGAGGTCCCCGTGGGTCGTGGAGGCATTGTTCCGTTGGACGATGTAGATAATCCTAATTTTGTTGCTCTGTCGGTCGCCAACCAATCCCAGTGTTCAATTAGTTCCGGAAACGAGACAATTTTTCTACCTAAACTGGGTCGCCAGCGTATCCAGTTGGCTTACTCCTATCCTGTTTTTAAGCGCTTGCTTGAATCGTATCAAGTACCTGTTGCAGAGCAAATTCAATTAATTAACCGTATGAACCATTACGCTCAAATGCATGTGATCATGGAAGTGCTGGTGCCTGGTGGTGCACAGAAACGCTTCTCATGTCCCACCTGCATGTACACTTCGGTTCATTCGCTGGCCGATATTCGTAAACATATCATGGGTTCCCATTGTGGTATTTCAACAAAGCGATTTCGCTTGTGTTTGCGGGCATCTAGGCATGACAGCACAACTTATCGCCTCCATTCGGACGAGCGAATGATTCGATTTGTTGAAGACCACAGACGGCGTCAACTTCAGTCTTCGGACACCCACACTGCCAATTCCAATGCATCTGTAGACAGTGTTGACGGAGACCCCTCCGTTGAGGAACGCAGAACCCGTCGTTCATATGGACGCATACGCAACACTAATGATCATCCGGTGCGTTCCGCAACAATGCAATCCCAAGAAGATCTTGAAACCATGACAATTGAAGCTGATCTGCTATGCGATGAACGACAGTTGGATAGGGTTTTGGCTTCTGATCACGAATGCGATAACCGCTTCCTTTCTTCAACAGCTTGTGATGGTCCCGGGACAACTAATGCCAGTTCGTATTCTGCCTCACCCTTTGAAAGCGTCCCGACTACAATCGCCTACGATGCACATTCTGATGAATTTTCACGCCGTAGCGATGAAATTTATCGTCGAGTTGAACTGCCTTTTTCTTCCCACGTTCTTCGCGTGTTACTCGAGCGCGAAGGCATGTTGGAGCAGTACAGTGATCTGGTTGAGAAGATGCAGATCTATTCGGGACACCACTTAACTGTGATTTCTCGCGATAATCGCATCCACGCATATGTGTGTGTTTGTGGCCGTCGTTTTCCGGTAAGTCTAAACTGTGTTGTCCATGCTTTTCCGGAGTTCTAACTACTATTTATCCCAAATCAAACCGTTTTCACTCTCTTCACTGCCGGATAAGCAGTCCGTAGATAGCTTTCAGAAACTAAACTGTAGTGAAAGTCTACTCGATTCACCGTTTATCCAAACCCCGACACAACAGAAGATCTAACAGGGGACCAATCCAAATGTCGCGTTAAAGATACTATATCAGGATTGGATGAACAGTCTCAATGTTACGCCTCACGTAATTAGCTAATTTTTTTGTTCGGTATTACACCAATTAATTTACAGTTTGTAACTTTGTATGTGCCAACACGATCAGCCAATGACAGACTGAGATTTCTTTAATACTATAGTACATCTACAAATTCGGCTTCGTTTCTCATGAATAACAAGTGCTTACTGCAATCAGTACGATGTCTTCTACGTATTACTTGTGCGGGAGGTTTCAAACCGAGTACGATTTCTAGGGCTATTCGAAGTCCCTAATTCTGAGTACTACATACATATTTGTTTATCTGTCCGGTGGGGTTTAAAGGCTCCCACCGTTTATGTGTTAGTTTAACTGTAGCGTAATCTGGGTCGGAGTTTGTTATCCACTTGATTCGTAACTAGCGCCGCCTCTTATTTCATGTTACTCGCATTTCATACACAATTTACACTAGTTTGGTATTTTTTTTGTGTGCAGTAGACAGCGGAATGTGTGTGACATTTATTTTATCTTCGTGTTCAGATTCGATTTTTTCGTTAGCTTAAACCACTTCTGATAGTCCGACTGTAGGCTTTCTAATTAGCCCAACCACATACTTCAATACGTAAGTAGATCGAGTTTGGTGTCATCGGCGTGTAGTCTGTGTACATCGAACTATTCAGCTGCTGACAGTGTTCTCGCTTTTTGTGTGCCTATTATATTTGAACTATACTTTCTTCTCCACCTATCCTTTTGTGTTCTTTCTAGGTCGTTCGCGAGGATTCGGAAAGCGATATTCGTCCAGCAAGTCTGGCCGATTGTCGACGCCATATTCTAGGAGTGCACGTCCGTATACCGCAAGAATTGCTGACCTTATGTTGTCAGGCTTCCCGAATTTCCAAAGAATCCGGGTACAAATTGCATTCTGACTCATCTCTTTTGGCCATGGCTGAACAGTACAAATTTCGCAGCACTCGGCTTCATACTTCAAAAGATTCTTCGTCTAGTGGACCTGATTTATCCAAGCCACTCGGTTCTAGTGGAGACGTGTTTTGTCCAAAATCTTCCCGTGCTATCTCTTGTTCCATCTCACAGACTACTAACACAGCTGCTATCCGGAACTCGAACGACTACGCAAGTAAAACTGTGGATCTTTTTCCTATCCCGCCCTTGATAAAGCCTGAGTCAGTCGAGTTGCCCCGGGGTTCGGCTGCTGAAAAATATCCTTCTCGTTCGATTCCCTCAAACGATCTAACGGAAAAATCGTCACATTCCTCACAGGATACTGAAGCATGCACTTCACACGGAGATTCTGATAGGAATTCGATAGAAGAACGACATTCTGGTCTTGATCTTGAGGCGCCACGTCGTATTCTAACCGCAGATGAGGCGATCTTATGGAGCCGGATGCTGTCTCTGCCTGAATGTTGGACATTAGAGCGCATTGTTCGTTTGCCGTACAATTCCCGAGTGTTTGATGAACAGCTGAAAATCATGTTGTCGGACAATGAAGCGTTTATTCAAACGCTACATGACCGTATGCGCGTCTACAGTCGACATTCCGTCTATATAGCTCGTCTCAATACTTCCGCAAATTCGACCCAACGGATTTATGTCTGTTGTGCTTGCCTAACTACCTCACAACATGGATTTGGTGATGTTCGAAAACATATACTTGGCGTTCATGCTCACGTTCCCGAACGCTTTAAAACTTTAGCAATGAACTCCAGCCGTTTGAATCGAGAGGATTACTCGCTTCAAGCCGAACCACAGCTCCTTGCATCCAGTAACTCTCCATGGAGATCTACCACCGGCAGCACGACGACGTCTTCGCGTGCTTCACAATCCGGCTCGCCCAGCTCCGATCTTCATGGTGGCTGTTCCCGAGTGCTACGAAGGCGCCAACGATCCAACGATTTCTCCCCAACGCTCAGGTCGCATGCTTTAAGTCCAAATGGTAAAAAATTTCGTTCTGATCTGCAGGCTGACGGAGCCGAAGAGACACTTTGCGATCACAAGATTGCTGAACAAACTTCACACCCAGCTTCACAAGCTAGTAATGACACACCCAATTGTGATTCAGTATCATCTGCATGCAAAACAACTACACGTGAAAACCACAGTCGACCACCAATCATTCTCACACTACCGCGACCCAAAGCATTTCATTCTTTACGAAGCCCTGATCGATTAGATTCGACTTTGTCTCCATCCGATACTGCAAGCCATCATCTGAGTCCCAGCGGTGAACATTTTGCGACTGTGGGTTCACGTAGCCGACGCTCAATGATTTTAAAGGCCAAACGTCCTTGTCCAACTACTACTTGATGTATCTCAAGTTCACGATTTTCATTTTCCCCTTTGTCCCGTTTTCGTTAACTTTGTTCGTTATTTACTTCTGTGTTCACCCTCTTTAACAGTTTTCCTATGTATATAGTTTGTCTCTACCCTACCCCATAGTCGAAGAGCCGTAACAATCGCGTGATATATCAAAAGATTTTTTGGCCGTTGATCTAATCACTCAGTTTGAGTGTGTGTGCCTTTCTCTAGCCTCATATGGCTTATGCACAACTCTTTTGGTATAAGAAAACTTTATAGGCTGCTTTGTTTTGCAATGTGTTGTCTTCCTATAGCACTCCACGTTTACGAATCAATGTGTTATTTGACCATTTTTATGAGGAACCAATGGTCATACTCTTCTCTCGCCTAGTTCACACGTGTACTACTCCAGCATTCCAATGTGCCCCGTTTACCACAAACTATTATTGGCAACCGAATTTACGGTCTTTTTGTTCGTTTTAGTTTTGAAGATTTATGATAGCGTTGATAATTCTGTTCACTCATGTTAAAACTCGCGGACATAGCTGTTTATACGAACGTCTGCTGTTTTGTTTTCGAATTAAAGACAGTGTGATCAGTTAAGAAACCGAGCGATCAGTATCACTATGACCGTTCCTCGTGAGACTTCCAGACAATCAAGTGCACTAATCAATACGGTTATTTCTGGTCTGTATCCCGACCTGAGATTTTAATACCGCGTGACGATTATGAAACTCATTTCCGTTATCCTTTTTCTACCAGGTGACCGCTGATTCTGTCCAAACACAAAGTCCAAGTACGATTGACTACCTGTCTGAATTCGCACTCACTTGTCACTAGGCCCAGGTTCAGTGCTTTCTTGAACCGTCCTCGTGATCTGGCTGCTATTGTTGCACAACACTGGTATGTGTGCTTATATTTTTTGGCATTCCGTGTCGTACATCAACGTTTTTCGAACTCGCATCGCCACCATGGCTGTGTACGTGTCTACCGACACCAAGCATCTGGATGGGGTCACGTCTGTGTGTGTATTTTATTTTGCTTCTGTCCATCTGGCTTGAATTCGGTTTTCTGCGAGCATCTCAGTCCCATTATGTGAACGCTTTCGTTTACTCGCACGTGCACTTACACAATCCTCCTTAAGATGTGGTGCTTCGGTGTGCATACTCTGCCGTTTGTCTCGCGCTGCTCGACCTCGTGTTGTCTGCTAGCCATTGTGTGCCGATGGTAGTGTGCAAGTCTACCACGTACGTATCGATTCCTTCTGGCATCGTTTCTTTACCCGCTACTACAACTGGTGATGGCAGTGGTGCCTTTGATAGGTTCACGAGCACGTGTGCTCTGTATGGTACCCAAACAGTAAGCGTGGAGCAACAACGGTTGCTTTCACCTTCACATACTCATCACACAGACGCACACCCACAAACCTGACCACGTGCCACTCGCGTGCTCACCGTTATAGTTTGCCTGCTGGCTTGCACGGTGTGACCTGGTTAGCTAGTCGCCTGCATTGGCGACTCCAGCAGTGATGTGAGGTTACTTCAAGCACAGCGACTGTCGGTCCACGGCCCGCATCGATGTGTCGCACACGCACACGTGAGTAGATCCATCATATCATCCATCGATCGCGTTGGCTCGTTGAATGACTGGCTGTAATTTGCACTATCAGCGACCATTATCTTTGGTGCAGCTGGCTGGTGTATACTACCGTTGTACCTCTACTGCGTAACAGCACACGAGGGAGCTCGCGATTAACCAGTGCGAATTCATTACTAGATTTCTAGCCTTCATTGTGCTTTTTCCGCCCACTGATGCTATGGTGCAGAAATTATGGAATAATAGACAGGGTTTCTTTTTGGATGAAGATGTGTAGATCAAGTTCTCACACTTCGCCGAAGTAATTTACCACCTGCCGACAATTGCCGTTTTCTCGACTATAAAAGTGCGTTCAATTCAATGAATCGGTCGACACTTTTAGGGTCACTTTAACGAAGAGGTGCACTCCCCAAGTGTGCGTGCATACTGTCGGTGCTTTTTCACATACATCAGCCCAGGCTAGGGTTTATCTGGCAGTTTCAGCACCTGGAGCGACGTACGTGAAAACTGTCCACTTTCATCATTTTCTTTTAATTTTGTCATGATGGGTTGCTGTACCCACAAAATGGTGACGAACATCCCATCTAGGGAAGATTGATCTTGATTATGCTAGCGACAAAGCGTTTTTTGACCACTTTCAAGCAATTTAGACAATATCAAACGCTATTTCGCACCCTGCCGAACACTTCGGAATGAGCTTTATGATCTCAAAGTACATCTGGTAGACTACTATTTATGTAGACTTACTATTGGATATTAAGGTTATAGAGGTTGTGCGCTTAATTAGTCGCATCTACAGCGGCACGGATATGAGGAATGAAACAAAGGTGCGCGTCTTTAAAGCTAGGACAGTAGTAGTCTGTCATCTCATCTCTGGTTTCACAGAAGTATCTCTCTGAGGTTTAAGGGTCGGGTATATGGGACGGCTGTAAGGGCTGTAGAACCCCGTCCTTCGGAGTAGAGGATATGAGGCATCTGTATGTATTTGGCCATCGATGTCTGCGTTCGATCGTTCGCATCATGTGGCATCAACGGACAGGCAAAGAAGAAGTTAGAAAGCGCTTACTTGATAATAGGTGGCAAACGAGTTCGTACGTTTAGCCTTTATGTTTGCCCAAGCATTCACGTTTTGATCATGTACTAAGGTTGACAGCTGGTCGTCTTCCACACTGGCCACTTTGCCTTTACTGCAGCTGACGGGCGTAAGGTGAGAGGTGGACAGATGGTGACCTGGTGGGGAGTAATGAAGTTATTCACCAGGTGGCTAGCCACTGCGAGTTAGGTTCACCTTCCAGGCTTTGATCTAAGTGACTCACAGAGTCGGTGGCTGTAAACTGCAGATGTGGTTTCGACTGATCTGGTTCAGTGGCGTTGTTTGACCGAGTTGTCTATGATGCAAGTGCACTTAGTGATGCGGCGCATGGAACGCAGTGAGGAAGCTATCTTGCTGGTGACGCTTTACGTCCACTTATAGCTCGATTGCTTGTTTTTTCAAGGTTTGATCACCTTGATGTTGAATGTTTGATTATAGACATGACTGCTGTTGTAGTTTTATACTCTCCATTTTTATTTCTTGTATAGGGCTTGCTTTTTTCTTCATGGTTTTACGGTAATCATGCTTCAACGTGGGCTACTGTTGTGTTGCTGTCATTGGTGATGATTTCGGGTATTCGAACTCAGTGACATGAATCTTGTCCTTTATCTACTGTTCAGTCTTTATATAACAAGATTGTATGAGCTGTCTCACCTTCAGGTGGTACTGGGCTGTTTGATCATGGGAAGCCTGTGATGTGCACTTGGTCCTTTTTCCTCGCTGCTGTTGCTGGGTATTTAAGTTTATATGCATATTTTTTCATGACTATATAACAGCAATGCATCACTGTCGACTGTCAGTAACACTGGTGATTCGTCGTTACCTGTATATGTATACACTTTTCACAATTCACTAAGTTTGTTGGATATCAGTCAGTCACCTGAATTAGAGCATGCTGTGTCGCTCCTTGCTGGTTTAGTGATCTCTCCACAGAGGAATGGGTGCGTTTTTTGCCGGGTTGGTACTTTTGTGAAGTTTTGTAATCACAATAATCGTTACCAATCTAGTAATCGTGATCGTTTGGCTCTACTTTCCTAGTCCTTGCCTAAAAGTTCTCCTTGATCATAGAAATGAAGGTCAAAGGAGCACATCAAACGAGGTTCAACGATTTTGCATAAGTTAATTGCCTTTAGCTGTTATTATCTTTGTGCTTCCAGGTCGCCTGAATCTGTCATTATGATTACAACGTCCTTTTGTCAGTAGCTTACACTTTATTCTGATTTTGTCGAACCCATTGCTGCAAGTTGCAAGTAAACGTCAAAACCGATCAGATTCGTAGACTGTCGAAAAACTAGCGGGTATTTTAGCAATAGCAAGATGCCTTCGTGGGACGAGGACTGATAGGATTCACGCCTATGTTTGCTGATCTGGTAGTCCGAGTTGCAAACCATTTTGTTCTTGGTTTGTTTTGTGAATAGTTGTTGGGCCCTAGTCCAGTAGTGCCTCAAATCAACCAAGTTCAAGAGTAATCATCATAGTGTCGGACATCTCTTAGAGAAACTACAAGGTATCTAACCAACGTCATCTTCCTGTTGTGTGTTCGACGCATGGGAGTGGAGCATTTGAGTTCCCATCTGAATGAATGTTTGGGGAGGACGGGTATTCTCGTTACTGTAATGTTGGGTGGATTGTCAGTCAGGATGTGCGAGTATTCCAACTCTCGGCGGAATACCTCAAGGCGGGGAGGTATGTCCAAAAACCCACAACGAACGAATCGGGGATGGCGTGGGCGACCGGATGAGTCATCGCTCGACTGGATCGAACCAACGGGCGAGACATGGCAGGCAAAATGGAATTGAAGACGAAATCGGAGGCACGATTATTCCAATACTCGCAGGAATATCTCGACACTCCCGTGGAATACGACCAAAGCCCACTGTGGATAGATGAAGGACAACACGAGCCATCGCTCAACGAAATCGGACCGACGGACGAAGAATAGTAGGCGGGATACCCCCCGATAGACGGCGCCGATCACACACAAACCGGACGGAAGTGCACAAGACATGTGAGCGGAAACCTGGGGGTGTTGTGGACTAGAATGCCGACTCATAAACACGAACGCGCGTGTAGCATGCTAACTAGCGTGTTGGACAATAAAGATCGTGCTTTATTGGACGCCTTTTCGCGACAATATCAACATCCAGTGATTCGCACTGAGACCTAACTGCCGTGTGACCGTAAGTAGTCGTTAATTATTTGGCTAGTTTAGGTGTGAACTTTATGTTCTAATTGCGTGAAAACTGTTCACTTTCTTTTTACTTTTATTCAGTGAGGTTAGGAAACTGTCAGTATCTCTCAAACCACTATGAATGTGACTAATCAGGCAGCATCAGCTCCGGGTTGTGACATACTGATGGTAAAAATGCCGAGCCTGTCTTAAACCTTGTCAGTTACGTGTAATCTGATTTGAGTAAAGCTTTTGTTTATTGCTACGGTTACGTGAACCACGACGTATTAGTACTCGGCCTCAAGACCTCATAAGACTGAAGCGCTCGATTTGAGCATTGACTGTGGCTCTTTGACTAGATTCAACGCACCTTCCTATTCACTGTTTCGTTTTGTTTTGAAATCATCCCGAATGTTTCAGTTCCAAAACTGTCATCGTTAACAGCCTGAGCTTTGAATCAGGGAATCTGTATTAGATCGTCGCCTTGGTTACGCGCTCAGTCGCTTGATCCAAAATCGAGAAATCAGAAGAGACGAGGCAACACCATTTATTGGATGAGCGAGAAAAGATTAGGCCACAGAAGCTCTAAATTTATAAGACAAAACGATTACCATAGATAGCCGATAGACATAAAACGAATCAAATGAAACAGTCATATATGGCAGTCACGGTGTCAGAGCAAATCACGTTACAGGAGGCATCAGAAGGCAATGCGAGAAAAAGCACAGTCCAGATAGCACACAGGCGTTCTACCGCACACCTGCAATCTGATTGGCTGAGTGGAACCATACCACCACCCACGTCTATACCATCCGAGCTGGGACGGCCGATCGATGTGGCGTGATGGGTCCTGGCTGTTTCGTTAGGAGATGTGCCTCCTAACATAATGGACTTACTAGATTGGTGCGTATTGTTATTCAGACATCGTCGACGCTCATTCGTTAATAACTGCACACTGGCATCCCAACTAAAAGATGAAGGGTCTGGTTGTCTATCACTCAAGAGCGACGTTTATAACTCACTGATTACTGAGAACAAAGACATATAGGCGAACGTGTTTTCGATAATTCAACTTCAGGCCGGTACAATAATATAAGGAGTTAATAAAGTTAGATCGAGATATCGATCAGATTTATTACAGAGAAACTAGGTTTAAGATACTACCAGTTAACATTATAGCTCAGTGAGTTGCCTATGCTTTCTGCGACTGGTGTGAGACGGCAAATTGAATCTCATCATCGTCATCGTAGAAAGCAATACATCAGTGGTTCACACTGATGCTTAACTGCCACACAACCACGAAGGAAAAAGAAAACGTATATAGGAAGAGAGTGAAAAAAAGGGAAAAGGGAGGGGACATAACCACTAAAAAATAGCTTCGTCTGCATTCAAACATGACATCAAGGCGCCTACACCTTGCAAACAAACAACCGAGCTGTAAGTGAAAGTAAGGCGTCATCAGCAAGACAGCTTCCTTACGGCTTTCACTGCCCCGTGTCATTAAGTGCACTCACTTCACAGACAACTCGGCCAAACAACGACAACATTCACGCCACTGAGGTCGGTTAACCGCCATCTCACTTAACGTCTCAAGCGACTGACTCTCCGAGTCGCGAGGGCGCCAGCCCAGGAGACGAACATGATCTACAGTGACCAACACCTCCGTGAACGATTTCACTTGCCTACGCCAGGTCATCACCTGTCCACCTTGCGCCAGTCGACCGCAGCGTCGACAAACAGTGCTGGGCGTGGCAAACGACTAGCTGGCATCCTTAGTACATGATCCAATCACCTAAGTCTGTGCGAATGTAGTGACTGAATAAAAGAACTCGTTCGATAATCAGTGCCAAACATCCGCTTCCTAACCTACTCGTTGGTGCCACCCAATACGAGCGATTGAACGCAGACATCGGTGGTCAAACACCTGAAGACGGTTCACGTCCTCTACCCTGAGCGACCAGGTTTCGCTGCCGTAAAGTAATACAGCCCTCACTGTTGTCTGATATATGCGACCGTTAAGTTTCAGAGAGACACCTTTCCGCCACCATAAGTGCCTCAGATTATAAACACCGCTCTAGCCTTAGAAATACGCACTTCTATTTCATTCCCTACACCTCCATCGCCAACGCTGATGCAGCTTCCCAGGTATACAAACCAGTCAACAACCTCCATGACTTCATTACCTAACATGAAACCTACGTAATCACAGCAATCTTGCAGAAGCACTTTGCATTTCGACACTGTAAAGCGCATTCCGAAGTACTTAGCAGAACGCGAAATAACGTTTAGCGTTGCTTGTGCTGCTTGAAAGTTGTCGAACAGCAACACCTTGTCGTCAGCATAATCACGATCAGTCAGCCTTCCACCAGGTAGGAGGTCCACACCAGCATCTTGTGAGTGCCGGAGACAGTCCTCCATTATTTTGTCCATGACGAAATTGAACAAAAATGGTGAAAAGGGACAGCCTTGACGAACGCCGCTCCTGGTACTGAAACTGTCAAACAACTCACCGTAAACCCTAACCTGAGTTGAAGTATGGGAGTAAAGCGCTGACAGTATGTTCACATACTTGGTCGGTACACCCCTGCGTTTAAGCGACTCTAAAAGTGTAGATCAATCCACTGAATCGAACGCAGCTTTATAGTCAAGAAATACGGCAATTGTTGGCCGGCGGTGTACATGACGTTGCTCCAAACCTTGACGAAGGGTAAAACTATGATCTATACAACCCCGCCTATTTTTCTCTAATGTTTAACTCCCGAACTGCAGTGAGTCGACGAAGTATAATGGATGCCAGAACCCTAGAAATGACTGGGGTAGAACTTATTCCCCTATGGTTTTCGCAAGAGCTCCTGATAACTTTCTTGAATATAGGAACTATTATCGCGTGACTCCAGCACGGAAGGATGGTCTCCGTCATCCACACAGGTTGAAACAGCTGAGTCAAGGCCTCAACTAGTACCTCTCCACCATCTTTAAAAAGTGCCGGCACGAGATCATCTGGACCAATAGCCTTATTACGATTGAGAGCCGAGATGCAATTGCGAACCTCAGTCTCAGTGGGTAGTTATAAATCTACCGACCAGGGCGTTACATTAGACGTTTGTGGAAGCAGCACTGTAGAAGCAGGAGGCCAGAAACATTGACCTTTAATGCGTTCAGCCCACCACTCACCATTTGGACTTACTACGAGTCAGTGTACCATCCGCTTCGCTGACAGCTTCACTGACAGACGGTCGCCTGGGATCAGTAGCACGGATCAGCCTAAACAGTTTGCCGGTGTTCCCTGAAGCAAAGGCGGTTTCCATTTCCTTAACTTTTTCCATCAACCAAGCCTCACGATCAGCTTTTAGACTACGTTTCGGTTTCATGCGGATATCTCTTCTAGACTTATTATGTGGACTACAAGGAGGAACCTTCGGCCTGGCTTCTAACAACTCCAGAAATTTCTCTGAGATCCAATGTTTATTAAACTTATGTACCTCTGTGCCGCATGCTATAGTACCTGCTTTCTGAATAGCCTGTGAGATTTGTGTCCAGTAGCTATTAGGATCTTCGGCATGAATACCACTAAGGCAGCTTTCTAAGCTGATTTGGTACTTATGCTTTACCGATGGTAAAGCCAATTTCTTAGCAGCCAGTCATTGCTGTTCGTGGAGTTGTTGACCAGCAAAAGTAAGAACAAAGCAGCAATATACCAATGCATGATCTGAGTCCAAGTACGTGCTCCAATAAGAACGACAGTCTTGAATGCAATCACGCCACCTGTAACCAACAGCTATGTGGTCTATCTGAGACCAGGCCCGATGTGGAGTAGGTGGGCACCAAGTATAGTAATGACGTGCACGATGCCTAAAACTAGTGCTGGTCAAAGATAGCCTATGCTCAGCGCACAGCTGCAACAATCGCCCGCCATTATTTTATAGATGTGACGCTATTCTAAACCTGCCACCCAGACGAAATTCGGCCTCACCAAGGCGGTCGATGTGAGCATTCATATCTCCGGCCAGAACGACTATATTAGAGCCACGTGTCGGCTGAAGGAGAGCGGCCAGATCCGAGTAAAACGCGTCTTTGACGCCGACGTCATTACAGCCAGTAGGAACGTAAACAGACACAATGAATAAATTCCTGAAAGTCTTGCGTCTAGAGCTGGCCTTAACGGAACCTGCCAAGCGGACAGCACAAAGTATACTGTTAACAGGAGTCCAATCTATCAATGCGACTGTGGCCGTTGTGCTAAGGACTATATCCACTCCAGCCTGACCTGTAACAGCGGCTGTGGAGTCACCCGAAGTGTATAACCAGTATTGGGTAGACAATGTGGGTGCTGTTAGTTCCATACGCTGACTACTGTCCTGGATTCTAGTTGCCGAGATACAGCAGACATCGACATGCAATGAGTCTGACGTTCGTGCAAGAGCGGCCTGTTGACCTATATGTTTTAGAGTGCGAACGTTGAAGACACCTATATTAATTCGCACTCTAGATCCAGGCAAGGGATGAGAGAGGCCTGAGACTGAACGGTAAGAAATGGGACTTATCGGCACAGTGTTACTATGATTAGCTATGTGTGTTGCAGGACCTGCAGAGTAATCACCAGAAATCGAGGTCGGGAGGGGCCTGTGAACTATATTTGATAGGACGGTGGGGGAGGGGTCAGCAGTAGCATATTTTCGCCTATCCACCCTGCTGTATGCAACAGATAAGGTGACCCGGTTTATATTGCGAGATGGCCGATGCAGTATGTATGTATTAGTGTTGTGACTAATCATGGTTATATGTGGGCTGAGATACTGCCAGGACGCGCAGACCTTGACAGGAGAACGATTAGGGTTCTCAACCAAAGCCTTTGGCTCAAAAGCCTATACCGCAAGGTAGCGGGTGGGTAGCAGTGTACCAGGACTGGTACGTTTTCCGAAAGAAGATGTCAACCTCCTTCCAACCTGGACGACCAGGAGACTGGTTTGTCAGACCTCTACCTAGTGGTCTGTTTGGCATGAGTGACTCTATCAGTGTGGTGTCCACACCGTCCAGTTTAACCCATTAGGTCGTCACACCGCGTCAAGGTCCAGTCTCTTTGTGACAGTGAATCTCAATTAATTCAAAGCTGCTAGAAGCTTTTACGTGTGCGGAATGTTGTCAAACATTTTCGAAAAGATGAATTGTTCCTGACAGCCATTTTTTTCAGTCGGTTTCGGACTGTTTTCACTTCTATTTCCATTGTTTCATCCGAACGAATCTTTCCTACTCAAGTTGCCATTATATCGCATCAAGGTCGGCCTCTGCTGTCGCCAACGAACTGGTAGTTATTAGGACCAACTGTTAGTAGAAACCTACACCAAGGGTTTCCGGGACCGTGGTGAATGATCTCCACAGTTTGACGGTCGATCACATGTGGGCAATCGATTTCAGCTTATCAGGAAAGAAGTGAAGTTGCTAAAAGAACTAATGCATACACTTTCTTGCGTCTTGTTTAACCGGGACCGCATAGTCTAATACACACTTATCTGTGTACCATTCTGTGATGGTCCGTCGTTTCGACATTTATTTACTGCCCATAAGTCCGATCCCTAGCGTGCGTGGTACTGAACAAATCCAAAAGAATAGGGGGAAAAACTGTCTACAACTTCGCTGGTGACCATTGAGGTCAACTGAAATACCTCTCGACCATTTCTGGAGTCGTGGTGGCTGCTTGATAATTTACAGTGTACCCTAAACGTCATGTTAGAATTCGCCTATGAGAGAAGGTTGTGAACAAGTTAGGGACAAAATTCTACTCTGGATTATGTATGTTTATGCACTAAGTAGTCATCTCCTACCGTTCGTCAGTATTATAGGTGTTGCGTAATCTCAATTTGTTAGGTGGTTAAATGAAACACTGATGTCTTTGCACAACTCTGGTTTGTTTTCACTGGTTCTGTGTCCCCAATTTCACCTTACACTTAGTAGGAGTTGCAATTCTCGACCTCTTTTACTAGCAAACTTAGGGAACGACTTCGACACTCATAAGACGTGTGCCACCATCTTTACGGTTGTTAACTCGTCTTGAATGATTTGATACACGTCACCCTCACTATCGTAACGGCCATATCGTCTTTCAGACGACGGCATTTTTGAAATACTGCAACCCTCACGATGGTTCCTACTGTTTCAACTGTTGGTAGCTTTTCCTATAAGGTTTATCGTGATTCGGCCAAAATAAAGCTGTTGGTTATCTTTCAACTGCATCTCTAACGTGAGCACTTCCTCGAACAGCAAGACATCACTTTCACGACCGATCCATCGACTGATCAGAGAGCCCTACTTCCAATAAGTTGTGGTGTGTCATTCACTGGTGCACATAAGTATAACGCAGTTGAAGTTCTGGTGTATTTGAAGGATTGGGTCTCACAGAAGTTAGGACAATTATTTGTGATCCTCGCTGTTCATGAACCGCACAGTAATTACGAATCTCCGTTCGTTGGTTGTCAAGATTTTTTGGACTATTTTGCCAGACAAACATGTGTTTACGTAACTTTGTTGCGTATCAACATCCGCTAAATTTCTAATCGTTTCACGGTTAAAAGATGCAGCATGATGGTGAATGTGTACTTTATTTCTATGCAAACTCAGACTTTATTTAGAAAAGTACGTCGTTGAAGGACTGCCCGTCTGTTACAAGATTATAACATTTAGAGAAGACGTAGTATATCAACGCTAATTGACAATACGGAATAAGTGACAATAGCCTTTCAGTTAGTTTAAACCGTCCGTTGGATGAATGGATGCATTAAGTGGAGCTTGTTCTTCCACCTGCTTATCGTTTGTGTTCGACAGAAAGTTCACTCATAATTTTATGGTGTATAGGGTGGTATGCTATGACAGTCGTTGGGTTACACGTGCACCGTTTCTGAACAACGCAAGCCATTGAGCAAGACAGTGGAAAAAAGGCTTAGTGGTTTTAATAATCAAAGTATCCCACTGTTTCTATGACCAATCTCATCAGACGCACAGGCGAGTTATCACCAGGCCCGGTGATCATTCCGATGTTTGGAAAACCTGCCCTTCGTACACAGTGCATCCACCCGATATGAAGTATTCATCGCACGCGAGTTGATGACTGTTACGATGCATGACAGTGCTCTCTTGTAAAGAAAAGTTAATCCCTTCTCAATGAGTACCTTTTTGGCAGTCTTAGGAGAATTACTTTTTAAATTATGGATCAACATGTACAGGGCTGCAACGTGCTTTCCTCAAGCCGTGCGCGTCCAACCTCTCCAGTGTTTTACAAGGCAACTGGCTAGGGACGCAGAACACAACAGATTGTCGAAAGTTTTCATTACTGACCGAACCAAAAGTGCTGTTAAAACGAAAAGACACTGATTTGCCTCTTTGATGTTCCATTGACGTAAAACTCCTCAGTTTCTAGTTCAAGACACTAGGCAAATTCGTCTGTATCACCATTTCAGTGTCAATGCACGGATGTAAAGGGGTATACCGGTTTGACTGTCCGTCTGATTCACGTCCCGGACACACTAAAAACCAGGTTGAACGTTTTAGTGAATCGTTGATTAAGTCATCTGAAACGTACCATACGCTACAGTGAAAAAAAAACGGATTGCATCGCGGAAGACGAAACTCCGGACCGTTCGAGGTGACCGTATGCACAGCACGACAGTCGTCACTGAGGAACCGATTCACTTCGGTCCTGGCACTATCCACTCATGGGGCGCTCTCGATATGGTGACCTAATCAGGTATCCCGTTCATCCGGATAGGTAAAGCCTTCATCAGACACCAATTGCAAATTCATACGACACTGGTTGAAATTGCCCAAGCGCTCCTGAAGTTGCATCGACGTATATACGTACTTAGACATCACCGGCCTCCAGAGATGAATCACTCGCCAGATCTGAGCCGACCACACCGCAATACACTCAAAATCATGTATTTTATAATCCGGTTCATCCTGTGGCTCCGCCTTCCAAAAAACACCAACCAGTCCCACCCACGCCCCGGTTCGCTTCGTCTGTCTTGGCATTCCGAGTTTATCTACCACCAGTCCCGTTTCACTTAAATGACGAATGGAGAGACTGCTCCCCAGCCAACGTCCAGTTCTGAGGAAAATGGTCAAAGACAATTCGTTTGACCCTATCATCTGGGACATTAACGTTCAGATGTAGTTTCGGGGTATGGTGGTGACGAATAAACAGGAGACATGCGGCGTGGATAGACAAGCTCTGTCGTGTGCTAAACGATCGTGATCTTCAGAACTTGTCCAGGTCCCCACTCTCTAATCGTTGTCTACTTTATTCAGGCCATGTTTTTCTCACGATCTTCATGTGTACCATCCAGTTCTGACGCGATCTACGGACTATGATCCGGAATTCTTGAGGTGGCCGAAGTGACTGCTCAATCTGTTGCGGCGACTGCGGTCAACCAGAAAGATTTATTCACGTTCTTCAGTCGTGGTGAAGTACAAACCAAGTGCGCTGCACTCGACACAACCGTATGGTAAAAGACCCGACGAAAAGGCTACGCAATCTCATCTATAAGGTATTCGAGGAACAACAACTAACTAACAGGAATCTCACTCATCAAGCCTGACGTGATCGCGAATCGTGACAGCGAATCTGTGGTACTGTAAGTTAGCACTGTGAGTGACTACCAATGCCAAGCGGATTAGACCGACAAGACTGGAGTGTATGGGACAGACTCCCACAATGTTGCCATTCAGTCGATCCTCTATATTATGAGATGTCGCGCAGATTCAGCCTCACACACTGTTGTGATCATCACCTTTCGCTGACATTTATTCTTCCTCATACAGTGCTATTCTTTGGCTGAGATTATCCACTCATGCAGCCATTGGTTTTTGCCTACTGACCGTTCTGGGTTCCCTCAGAATCTATGACACATGTATGCGGAGAACCTGGCGTTGAATTTTCTGACAGACCTTTCACTGTGGAAGGATATTTCTCCTTCCAGATGCATGACCCTTGACAGTGTTAGCACTCTGTTGCCCTAGACAGCCTTTTATTTTGAAGACCATTTTCTCTCTTCTGCTTTAGCATATACGAAGCACCTTCGTTTGATGACTGTCAAGTTACCTACATTTGCTACTTTCATAGAAAGACTTGTCAATTGTTACGTTGCTGCCCGTGCAATACGCCTACATTTAACAGTCTGTTTGCTGGGAATTTCCATCTCTTCATAGTTTCATTGCTTATTTTTGGTGCTACCGCCTATTCTTTCTTTAATTGAAGTCATGTAACTGCCCTTCAAAATAAACGGCGAATAGTATAAATACAATCATACTATTGATAAACCTCAGGAACATTTCGATAAACGGTCGCATCCAGTATCGTTTGAAGAGAATTGTTGATTCAGGCTCGTAGGTGATTCGAGAATGAATAGATTGGGTTGGAAAAAAGGTGGGACACAATTAGAAACAACATAACTGCAAGACCGAGTAAGTACCAGCAAGTACCTCTACCTAGATCTGACATAATATGTACAACTATCTTTCAGACGGCTTCTTTTGGAAGGAAACAATGAACTCGAGCTTCCCAGTTTTTGGGCTCTTCTTTAGTACGTATCCCCTCCACGATCGGGATTCGAACTCCGGCCCATGTTCTCAAGAGACGACAGTGACCACTGCACTAATGACCTTGCATCAGGGGCAACCGACTTACCTTATCTAGATGTTCAGCCATATGTGTTTGTGAGTAATACTCAGTTTGTGAGGTCGTCTCGGGAGGATACTTAGTTAATGTCCTGTTAATTCAAACTGATGGATCCACATATAGTACTTGTCATCAGGCGTAAATAACAACACAGTGATTTTTTGCGAAGGGTGCCAGCTGAAAAGTCTATAGTAAAGTGAAAGTTGCGGCAAAATGTGGATGGTGTTCAATTTTTACCAACCAACCCTCCTACTATTTGTCAGTAACGTAAAAACACGCTTAGAGAGGTCTACCTTAAGAGAGTAAAGATGGTCAGCCAACGTTTTAGATACAACTATTCCATACATTATGAAGTAGTGAGGAACAATGATCTCATCATAGAGCTTACGAGAGTTTCCCCTACTTCATGGCAGATGCATTAGGAATCCAGGATAAATATGAAATCTTTCAACACCGTTATTGGAAAACAAACTGGTAAGCAGTACATCTATTAGGGGGACACATGCATCGCTAAACTAACTGATTAGGTGAGATGTAATCATCATTGGCATGAAAAGACCACGTGGTATTGTGGTTCAGAATACGAAAACGAAATCGAAAAAAGGGTCAGTTGTATGCATGTGCGAGTGACTGATCCCTAGAAATGTCTTTACGTTGGTAGCCTTCAGTGGGTACAAACAAGAAATCTTCACAGTTAGACATGTTAAAAGATAGACAACAGGAACCGTGACCAGACTGACGGTCCGGATAAACTTTCTAGTGAAGCTGGAACATTGACGTTTTACTGCGCCTCTTTTTGTTTTTGTTCTTTTTAGAAAAGTACCATACTATAATCAGTCCGATAAATATATCCCTTCGAATGGGAAGAACTGATTTTGGTCTGCATATAAACTGGACGTCGCCCACAATTGATCGCAGCTGTTGCATTCCCATAGACTTTCCAGTCAACCCCACTCGAAAAGAAGCATTAGATTTTGATCTTATGCTAAGGTTATCCGCATGTCAATGGTCACTTTTTATATTTTGTGATGACTAAAACTACAGTCACGACATTTCTCAATCGCCAGCACTAAATGAAATTTTATGAGCAGGAGCATCCGCTGCGAAACGTTTCCGTCGATTTCAACCTCATCAACAAACGCTATATGTTTCCAGTGTCCACCAAAATAGAGCGTTCACCCTAGTTTCCTCAGTTTTATGTTATCTCCGTTTCTATGACAAAGGCGTAAAGTTCTTTCGAAACAGTGTCTGAAATGAGATAGGACTGTATAATCACAGGTTCTTCACTTCAGTCGTGAGTCTTCTGTACATTTAGAAAATGATGGATGGTTGTTTAGAGAATGCGTTGCCACTGAGTTATACCAGAAGTCGTTATTTGCAGGTGACATCCTAGGCAGAATGTCAGGTTGGAACTCCTTGAGGAAATGCTTAGAATTTCTTATTCGCAATATAAGTTTTCCGCGGCTCGTAAGTCTGAAGAAGCGACCACAATCAATTAGGATGTTAATTGCACTCACAACTTTTGTACTGATGAGCACACTTCAAACGTGGTGAATAAAAACACTTGCCTTCCTTTCTTTAACGCTAAGTTCAAACAGTGTACCAACAAATAACAGTATCGATGGCTCGGTTCTATAAGAGATTATGTGAAAAAAGTGTGTTAAGCCTTAATTTTCAGTAAAACTCTGTACGGCGACAACGTTTGCAGGCTACACACTAAAGGAACACGCTTAAAACAGCTTCCAACTCTGAAACCTCAGATGAAATCTTGGCATCATCTGAGAAGACTGTACATAGGACACTCCTACTCTGATTTCCCTTTTAAGTAGAAGACGGCTGAGACAGTTTATTTATGTCGGGTGGATGGATTGCTTACTGAAAATAAGAACTATGAATTGTCCCAACAGTCAAGTATTCATTGGTTTCCTAGACAAGCAGATAACGGTCAAAAAACAGATGTTTGTGTCGTTGTTTGTCTTGAGAGGAGCCTGTGATAATCCAACCGTTTTGTGGATCTCACCATCATTACTATACGTTAATAATTCCGTTAGATGACCATGGTGGTCACGCACGTACTTGAGAAAAACAAAGTCATTTGAAGTTGTGCTTTTTATTGGCCCTTATTCCATTGATTATATTCTGTCCTGAAGAACAACTTGCTTTATAGATGGAAGTAAACCTCTCAACTTTCCAAGTTCTGTACCCTCTACTCTGCATCCGTTATTTAGTTTGTGCATTACTGGTTAGAATTTCTTTGCAACGATCATCCTAGGTATTTCAATGGACTCAGTAAGAGCCGTTAGAATAGGTGCTAAATCGCTCCTGGTGATTTAGGATACTTCATTCGGTAGCGCGTATTCGGCAATTCCAATAACGCTTATTCAGACTGTCGGGTTAACGAGACTATCTTCCAAGTCCATAAAATGTCACAAAAGGTGATCGAAAGGATTGGAATTATACGGTACTGTTTAACAAAATGACAACAAAGGTACTGTCTCACTTTGAATGTGAATCAACTGGGTGCACAAATTATCCAGCAAAGGAATTCAAAATGGGGCAACTAAGCACGTGTTCACAAACAGCCACCAGTCAACGGGAAATGACCTCATTAAAACAATTGGGTACACATGAAGATGAGAACGTGTCAAACAAAATCAAGGAGGAGGTTTTAACAGATGGACAATGATAGTTGTAAGAAGGAAGAAAGTAAACAGTTTATGTGCAGTTATGATACAAAATTCGTTATGATCGTTTACTTCACACAACAAACAAATAAAGGCAGATTAAGGATAGGCTTTCGACAACCAAACCAAACATACCTCTACGGATTTATCGTTCCGCATCATACCGGACAAAAGATGACAAACATACCGGGCGAACTTCAAAAAATTCAGCAATAGGTGATTTAACTTTATTTCTCACATAAATCAATCTAATGCATTTCCGTTAACATTTTTTACCGCCATTTGACTTTGGAGGTCTTCGTTTCTGTGGATTCCGTGGTCAAAATGATCCACAGGTACATTGATCATCAATTCATGTGCCTTAACATGGTTCCTGATCTGTTTTTGATTACGATCTTTATACACAGCCTCCTCATTAACTAAATGGTGTTGTGTCAGTCAGAAAACCTCATGCCTTCTAGTCCACAGTCATCTGTTTTAGACTATCGTCGGAGGTGTTTTCTCAGGTCTCGTGACCACCATCGTCTGACGATATCATAACAAGGGGGTATCCGCCAGTCGTACATGGAAAGAATGACAAACACGCACTGCATTAGCTTCGGGTCAGTGGCTGCCATACAGGAGCGTTTAGGCCAAACACACTCGTATGGGAGGCGTTCTTACTTGAGCAATCAACTCAATTTATCTCCTCTTATAACTGATTGGACATCAGAACAGCCCCAGCATCAGAGTGTAATCTAGAGCCCGTGATGTGTTGATTGGGTAGTGGTTTGTCCAGTGGTCAAGAATGATTGTAAGTAGCTAACAGGCGATTAGCAAAACCACAAACGACAATCGTGAGTTAAAAAATGAGTACCGCCTACCGAAAAACAACACAGCCATTTCGTGAGTCTTCAAGTAAGTCGCTTTATTATTTCGAACTCACTTCACCGTCACATTTGATTCAGTGCCTGCGGTTTCACTAAGTACTTAATGCTATGGTAGCTGGTGCTGATTATTGGCTCGAACAGACACTTCGGGCCAATCACCAAAGCCGGATATACCGCTAATATTCACGCAAAATGATGATCCGATGACGATATGCATCAATTGGTACGGTCGAACACGACGACTAACATCGCGCAACCAATTAGCTGACGAGAAACGATCAACAAACCGAACAACATCAGTGGATCACAAATCAACATTACAGGTTCTGCTCAGATCAATCCCTGTTTTATATTTCGCGGAAAGCCCCACAATATTTGATGCATCAGTCAAACGCACAGATGTTGTGACTTGGTATTTGTAAAATCGCTTCAGGTGATTTAGGGTAATTCACTCAGTAACGCCTACTCGACAATTCCAATAACGCTTATTCAGACGGTCGGGTTATCTGGACTATCTTCCAAGTCCAAAAAATGTCAGAAAAGGCTAACTTCAACAGATCCAACAGTACTCTTTTTGTCGTTGACGGAGCCCACAGAAGGTACTTCGTGTGGTTAATGAATGATTCATCCATTTTGAAATGGACACTGGACGTCTGTCTTTTGAATCATGTCCATACCACTCAGTTTGCTTTACTCTGTCAAGCTGTCTTTTTGGTATCACTCTGAAGAGTCAGCATCGTAACACACTAAAAAGAACACCTTCCGTCTAGTGGACTGTCGGTCACTTACATGAGTGGAAACAATATTCTGGTCTTAGCATACTAAAATAAACAAATGGCAGTTGATTGTGTGAACAGTGATCCAAGTGATCAGACTGCGTCCGGTCATTAATTTGTATGGATGATTAGTCAACTTTTATGACGCGTTCTTCGTTTGTGCCCATGAAAGAGTTATTGAACAATGAATACGTTTGGTTCAGTCTTTCTAGGGTAACAATATTGCTAATGTTCAGACAAAAGATACAGAATATCGACTGTTGTTTTCTGACGTGGTAAAGACAATATCGTCGTTTGTTATAGTAACCAGCCTCAGTATTCCCCATTAGTCGGATATTTTTATCGGGAAATCAAATAAGTATTCTCATGAAAGTCATATCGTCCTTAAAGATAATCAGTTCAAGTGCCTAATACTCGTTTACAAGCATCACGAACGTTTGTGCTCCTGCTATATTAACTCAACAACACTTTCTCAACCAAAACAATAAAAATCACATTAGGAAGAGTACGGAAATTGAATTCTGTTCCAGTTGACGTGTACGAACTTATCGTAACCACGATCGCTAATGCAGTGCGCCTAATGGCAAGCGTATCCTCGGGGTTGATTGTGAACACCATGTCTTCAATAACAGCTTCCTGAAGTTGTAACGGTTGTCATAATTTGGATCCAGTTTGTTGACACTTTGTCTTCTGCTCGACATAAACGTTACATTCGACGAGTATATTTTCACGTGGAAGGCAGTAGCTCACAGAGAACAAGTTAACGAGGAAGTTTCTTCTCACTGTCAACGGTTTCCTCTGAGGTACCTCATACATTTAGATCTGCAATAGCTGATATGTTCTTTGTGTTATCTTCCTCCACTTTTGTGATGGCCCTTGAGAATTTTGCATCCATCCATCAACACGACAAGGAGACAAATGTTTGTTTTTGTCCGTCGTATACAAAAAATCATTCAATATGTAGTATTATACTTCTCGTATTTATCATTAGGGATTAACAAACGTGATCTAAGAAACTGTGCTGTAGTCAAAGTTCTGAGAACTCAAACCCTTATTGAGATATGAATAAGCATGGGATTCAAACATATATTTTTGCATAATCACGCTACCCCAAATTCACTTGCTTCTATGCATAAACGGACGTTTTTTACGTATATTGACAAGGCGTCTGATGGTTGAATATATTCCCTGTCCGAAATCTGCCTTGTTTCATGCTGTCCGGACCTCAAAATCAATTGGAAAGGGGTTCAGTCAGCATTATTCGTTAGGGGTAATGCGAACGCGGAGGATGTTTGGATTGGGAAATTGTTTATTACCAGACCTCAAGTACGGGCTATTTTAAAATGCACAAGTACGAACGTAAACACCATTTTACGCGAGAGACGTGTGTTCATAGGGTTGGCGGCCATGCATCGTTGGTCTTTAGTTACACGTCCCGCACAGTGCATATACACGTTTCCAATAGTAGCTTCCATGCATCAGTCTTCTTGACGTCGAGACCTGTGCTTTTGTATTCACACGTTAGACTCGTGTTGTACTACCCACAAGCGCAGTTGCAAGTTATAAACAGGGTACATTCCCACCAGTTATTCGCGGGCGTGTTCAGTACTCTTGACAATTGGCATTCATTGGCCTTTTCATGAACTGCCCGTCCCAGCCAAATTAAACCCTGTTCTGCACAAACCTTGAGTCCCACCATTGTTCACTCACAATTTAACAAATCTCCAAATATGCGCCCACGTCACCCCACTTGTCGTGGACATGTCTGCATAATTGTAGTCTCTATAATATAGACTGAATTTAAAGCGGTCAATTTTTAAATTCCCAGCATTCCTTCATCACAGTTCGTCATTTATTTGAGTAGATAACCCACAGCCTTCGACAGTATAGCTTCTTTTGTCAAAACAGGGCAGCATAGCATTTTGTGGTGAAAATCAACTTGATTCATCGCTTATCCAAACCCCGACACAACAGGAGTTCCAACAAGGAAACAATCCAAACGTCGCGTTGAAGAAACTACATCTGGATTGGACAACCCGTCTCAATGTTACGCCCTCCGTTGTTCGCTTATTTCTTTGTTCCGGATTGCACCAATTAACGTTCACTTTGTGACTATGTGTGTGCTAATACGACCAGCCAATGTGATCGCTTTAATACTGTTGTACATCCATAAATTTGGCTTCTTGTCTCGCGAATATGAACTGCTTAGTGCAACTAGTACGAGGTCTTCTACGTATTACTTGTGTGGGAGGTTTCAATCCGAGTACGATTTCTACGGCTATTCAAAGTCCCTAATTCCGAGTACTACATGTTTCTTCTTCATCGCGGTTCACGAGCATCATATTAAGAACTCACACATGAACACACAAACTGGTCACGCTGTTCGCAAGCGTTTCTGCTTTCTACGAAGTTTCGTGATTAGTATTAGTATCCGCGTAGTTGCATAAAATGAATTAAAATCATTTTTACATACTTTTTGTCCCGGACCGTTGTGGACTTGATGATATACTTTTCCTAGATCACACCATCGGTCAACAATAGATTAATTGCTGGTAACTTGTCCTCAGCTGATCTGATGATCGACGGTCACTTCCGAAAGCGTCGAAATATCGCGATGATGCTGGTCGTGGTTTTACCTCGGTTGTTTTTACTGCTTGTTGTAATGGCTGTGTGGTGAATCGATCTTTGTGAATCGACCGGTCCGCCCGTTTGTAGTCGCCGCTACAACAGTCGATCGTGGGTTTTTGGAGCCGACCTCCGCACATGTAAGTATCATCAAGCTCGGAGTTGCGTCCGGTCACGCGCAGTCGTTCGTGTGTTTTTCATCGCTAGCTGCTTGGCCTAATTTCGGCGACGATATGCGTGCAGCAATGTGAAGTGTATTCCGCTGACTACACCAGGCGGCTCATAAGTGTATATTGATTTAGTTTGGTGTTGGGTGACCGTGTGGAGTTTTATTCTGGTCACCGCACTAGCGTAGCGAAAAGTCGTTCGATGAAGCAAGATCTTTACTGTCCAGTTCGTCACTTTTCCGTCACTCGTGCACTCGCGTCTATGAGCCAGAGTTCCAGCCCACAACGCAACGAGGATTCCATTTAAACCTCGTGTACACTTCTGTCTTGTTCTGTGCGTTTGGCTGATGTTAGCTGACGCGGATTTTCACCCAGTGTTTCTCGTCCATTGGCCCGATTTCGTCGAACGGTGACTCAATCGATCTGTCTTGTTGTCCGTGATTCATAAACTAAGCGCTCTGATCGTATCTTACCATCACTTTAAGATAGTTCACTGAATGTTAAAATATCCCCCTCTCTGACCTGGCCATCCACCACAACTGGACTGTAGATGCGTGCTGTGATATGATAGGAGTTGAATGAATAAAATAACGCTCAAAGCCTACCTTCTTGTCAATCACCGAAATCAAGATACCTAGGGTGGACTTGGAGGTTGAGTAGCCAAGTCCTACTATTATTTGGGAAGCTTCCAGATTTTGTAGGATGGTTTCGATCAATTCAACCTTTACTGGTTTTTCATATAAACTGATAACGAAAGAAGATATGTCGCGAGACGTTAACCAAAAGCGTTAGAAGATGTAAGAAATGGAGGCAACAACAGTGGAAACTATAAGCGACTGGGCTTTACGACAAAGGACTGCTTTCGGTTCCAAGGTAGACAAACTACCTGTTTCGACGCCTTATTAATATACTAAAACGGACGGTCAGAACTGACTACTATGCAGGCAACTTCGCAATCCGGTTGGGCAGTAGCACATCAATCGGTATGTCTGGGTCAACAGTATCACCTGTTTCCATGATATGCCTTGCAATGAATAAAGTAGGGTTTCGGCTCACTCGTTGTTGCTAGCACACTAACAACCCGAAGAAATGTTCTATCATTTTTTGTTTTAGGTATTGATATGTCTAGCCTGCACAGACGTCTTCCCAACCGTAAATAAACCGATAAATAAGGTTGGTTACTGTTACTGTCAACTACAGGTAACAAAGGATATGTGGTTTTTTGCAGTTGTAGTTCAAACCCGAAAACTCCACATACCTTCCAAGTAATCATTTTGATAAGCTTCAGTAGGCTTCAATAAAAGTCCTTTGGTTACATCAAATGGTCCAGTAGATGCAGTCGGGTTAAGCGGGATTCTTACACCATGTATGTGCCACAATGTATACTAGGCAGAATAATTAGTCACAAGTATGTGGGCTGTGGTACCCACTGGCTTATATTGAACCGCTTCTGAATCATGGGAGTCGATGAAAAAATTGCTGGGGACAACAAGTTTGTTCCAGAGCTATAAGCATTTTCGATCGTACTAATGTAAAACAGTTTTGTAACTAGATGACCAACAGGAATGTACATAAGGATTCCTTGGCCGAAACTGTTTTAGACACAGTGTTTGTACTTTAGTGAACCGAAGTATTACTGGTTTTCTTATAGAGTCACAGTATACTTTTTCAACACTCCCAAAGCCGATAAAAAGCCGTGAATTGTTCCTATAAATCACATTTATTTTCAAACATCTTCGAGCATAACAGAAACACTTTTATTCTAATATTGGTCTAACTGTGTGAAAAAAAACTAGTTAACGGTCACACACCTGAACAGATTAGTTTGATTCCCTTGGGATAGAATTATACATGGTTATGGTACCAGAAAGCAGTTTTAAAGAATCCACACTCTCGTTAGTTACCACAGTAATTCACAAAGCAAGTAGAAGTGAACAAGTAAGCACAAAAATTTTGCTTTTTACTATATTATTCAATCCTAATTTCGGTCACTTAAATATCCAGCCTATCCATGTTCGTTATCATCAAAGGTAAGGTTCTGTACTACTCAGAATTAAGGACTTTGAATAGCCCTAGAAATCGTACTCGGATTGAAACCTCCCACACAAGTATGGATGTACAACAGTATTAAAGCGATCACATTGGCTGGTCGTATTAGCACACACATAGTCACAAAGTGAACGTTAATTGGTGCAATCCGGAACAAAGAAATAAGCGAACAACGGAGGGCGTAACATTGAGACGGGTTGTCCAATTCTGATGTAGTGTCTTCAACGCGACGTTTGGATTGTTCCCTTGTTGGAACTCCTGTTGTGTCGGGGTTTGGATAAGCGATGATTCGACCAGATTTTCACCACAAGTTTACTAAGTGCTCGGTTGTTCGATGAGATGAGTACTTAGGTTACTAACTAATCATCACCTAACAACGTGACATTACCAATGTATAAGAGTTTGAGCACAACATCACAGGTCAGTATTTGCTTTCCGGAGCAAACGAAATTTCTGTTATCACTTTTTACTAGAGTCCTGGTCGTTGAACATTTTATACGCTTTTCATCTCAACTACGTTTAGTTGGTTAACTAGCACACAAACATGTCTACAGGCAACTGTTTTGTTAGAACCGTTCTGTGTTCTGATTACAACTATAAAGCACGACCATATCAGCCATATCCCGGAGTTTTCGTCTATAGATCAGATAAATCAGATAGTCCTAATAGAAACGCAGTTATTAGTTAATACGATGTTCCTGTCAACAATAACACTTAAGGAAAATGGCAATCCATCGTCAATCGTAGAGACAATCGCCATTCGTGACCAGTTCTCCTGATAATTTCAACCGTTCCAAACATACCAGTCTGTCCCTTTTTCCTTACACTAGTGTTGAAATCACTACTCTGTCGAAAATTTATCTCACAGCGGTTGTGGGACACAAGTCTTAGGAATCCTAACTGGTCTTAGTTCTCATCACCACCGGAACCTAAACACCACTGTTGACACCACTTGGCGAACGTCATCGGCATCTCAACATCTGACACGTTAACCTAAATTATACTTTGAAGAAGCCTCTGGAATACGTTACGCTACTAACAGTAGGAGACTTCTGTGGTCAACGGAGACCGTAGCCATTACCAAGTAAAAACCACCATACTCCCCACAGAAAGACTTGTTTATTAGTAACAGCTTGCCTTGGAAAGTTATTTCGGTCAATGAGTATGGTTATCGATTTTGTCATTCTATTTTACAACGTTCACTAAACTTTTCTATACATTCTTTTACTGTAGTTTACACTTGTTGAGATATAGAGATCTGAGCTCCAGAAGAGTATTGCGCAAAAAGCACCTTTGAATTTTACCTTTCTAGCATGTTACAAGAAAGTGTTGTTTTGCTTTCTTCTGACCACTTAACCAGACTGCACAGTTGTCGAGTTACAGAGATCCTTCACTGTTCACAAATCATGACAGACGAACGATGGAAGATGACTGAAAACCACACAAATCGCCCAAAACACCTTTTTACTGCCACACAATTAGGTTAACTGTAATAAGCTACCAGTTATGTTGGACAGTTGTGTGAAATCACTGAGATCTGTCCTATCGTTAACAGTTCCGTCTATATCGCGTAGACAACTGTACATACATCCAGACACACAGATAGCATCATGAGCTTGCGACGACCACAAATGTTCCTGTATGTTTGTGCTTGTGCAGATGTATGTGTGCGTATGTGGGTGAGTCTGTCTCTGCGAGCGGATTACTGAAGGTGTGTGTTGGTAGCGTCGGAAACATCCTAGAAGACCAGTGCTGAACACACGCCCCACCGGCCGTCACCTTTGGTCCACAATCGTTTCGGCCCCAGCATCTGCCGTCTCCGCATTCAGGACAGTTCGTTGAAAATAGCGCGGCGGCCGGTCATATACAAAATCCAGCGATGGTTTATCTGCGTGTGCAAGCATATAGAGGTGCACAAACGGTATTCGCGCCATGTTGCCACCATACTACACCACTGATCGGAGGGCGTCAACGACGCTGTGACGGGGATAGTGTTTGGAACAACCGTCTCTACAGGAACGGATGACCGTCCAGTTCAGAGTGTGCGGTTTTGGATGTTGGCATGGCTACCTCCGCTGCGCTACCTGTCCTCCACCTCCGGCACAACTCGACCGCGTTCGCTTTCATTTGTCCGCGCTGGTCAGGTAATCCGGACACGCCCTGCATCGTCGGCAGCGTGTCACCGGCCCGGACACTTCACCCGTCCGTCTGTCCACCCATCCATCCATCGATCGAGGCCTGTCAGAACACGATCTCTATTATTGATAGTTGCCTTACCTGGTGGACCAGCGACGCCAACATGACATCCATCACGCAGATCGATTTGTGAACAATGGGTTGCTACTAATCCGTAAGTATAACGCAGTACAGGCAAGGTGTCAACCGTGCCAATCGCATAAGTCTGGTAACCATTGAATGTGGCCTTACAGTCAAAAGTGAACCAAGTGAACACAACGACAAGCTAAATTCTATGCCGTTCGCCTATGAGAACCTCACTGACAGTTGATATTCTTCCTTGCAGGTGACTATTCCCACCACAATACTTTCTCCGCAACGACACGCTGAAGTTCATAGACAATGGCACGCTTTCATCGTTACAGTGAACAAGTTTTCAAGGGTGAGATTTAGGCTGGGCGAATTGCTGAAGTGGTGAGTTGTCAGTATGTTTCGATCCGAGGGATCTGTATCGCTTGGGTTTTTAAGACTTCATCACCAACCACAATGCGACTGGGGCTAAGGTGGTGAGACATCGACTGAAATTAAGTGAAGTTAACTGCGTCTCTCCGGGGATTATCAACCAATATGACCATTACTCACGAACGTTTAAAAATGATAGTTTGGCCCTGTCCAATGTGTGTTCAGTGGCAAAATAGTCAACATAGTTGTCTCTTGAAAATGTGAACTGGTATCCAAATGCCGGTCATGACACCACTGTCTAGTTGTAGCATAAACGAAATTCGAATCTGCTGCTCCTTTCAGAGGAGCTGGCTGGAACAACTGAATGCGAAATCTGTGGTTGCATGCCATTATTGTTGAATGCATGTAGCAGGAATCTATAAAAGTCCAAATTTCGAAAACGCTATACTTTGGGTGGATTCGAATTATCGAGAGAAACAGCATGCCCAGATTCAGCACATGCTGTACCAGCCGGGCTACTGAGCTACTCGTGACCATTTCATAGGTAAGCTTTTAGTGCACTTGCCGTATCTGAGCCTATTGTTTCTGTCGCCGGTTCGAATCAGTCCGTGATCTATATTTTTAATGATTGAGCCTTTTCTAAATCATCTGATCTGCTGGATAATTTGCCAGTAATACAAATTAAGAATTCTTACTGTCTTCAAGAGGTGCCGTGCCTAATATTACGGTTTAAGCTAACTAGCTGTCGTAAATTTCAGTCGTATATTTCGGTGGTTAATTTTCAGACCCCTACATTTTCTCTTATGTCCCATTTGATCACATTCAAGTTAGGATGACATCCAATGCCCGACTGCAGGTTGTAAATTCATCAGATTTTTCGCAATATTGTCTCTTTGTGTATCTGACAGGTCCACCCTATTATGTTAGCTTATAGCCCGCCAACGATCATCTGAACCGATCACGCATCGCCGCCACGGTGGCATATAAGTAACATCAGGGCATCCTGTATGCCTCGTGTTAAAGTTACTTACTGAAATTCACGCGATAATCTTATGATGAAGTTTAAAGGGATTACCTTAATATTATGTGTTAATCGTCTTTTTCGGAACAAAAGACTGAGGAGACGCCTAACTGCAATGAAAGACTTAAGGTCAGTATCGAGAGCTAGACAGAAGAAAAAACAATTTTTTGAATGGTCGTGCAAAAATGATTGGATTTCTGGAGTTTGGTCGAACCCAACAAGCTATATGGTGAGTTGTCAAAAAGTGGCTCCAAACAGGCCAGCACATTCTTGAACTTTTGGTCCGGATCTGGTTCCATATCATAAGATATTGTCATACGACAAATTGCTTCCCTTCATAAGTGTGCTCAACAAATAAGCTGAACAGCTTCAAAATCTACAAACCTGTGGATTTTTCTTTGCTCCAGCAATAGTGCCTTCCTTTCTGGTAGTTTAAGTAAGCTACCATATGTCCCGGAACTCCGCCCTGGCGCCAAAATCTGGAGTCCAGACCAACGGGCTTAACGAACGGTCACCACCCCCCCAATCGAGTCGGGTGAACGAACGGGCACAACACAACCGAAACCAGTCAGATTACCAGGCTGTGTGCATCTCCAATGTTCTCGATCGGTCCCATCCGTACAATGTTTTGGCCACTTCAGTGCGTGATCAATAACACTTGTCTGCCCATCCACGTCTCTGCAACCGTTTCAGCGCTTGAAAGACAATGCTGGACTGGGAGTTAGCATGCGCCGGTGAACGCAAATGGACGAAGTAATAATGCGATATTTCCCTAGCGGACTGTGCCGTCACGACAGTTTTTCACCAAACGATAGATAATAAAGTGCTGCATTCATGAATAGAACAGATTTACAAATCACTAGAAGACAGATTAAAACCTGACAATTTTCTTCCAGAGTCAGAAGCAAGTCATGCTCTGTTTTGAGGTTTATCGCGCCGTTTGTGAACTGTGACCTGACGTGTTATAGCCATGCTGTGAAAACGATAAGAGTTGCTTGACATGTCTCAAATTTTGTGCCTTTGTAACTGAGCCGACTCGTTCCACTTTTTGTCAACATGTCTCCGTTGACCATTTTCTCCATGATGTTGCTTTATACGGATCGGCGTGGACAGCTTGTTCAGAAATGTTGTCCCCATTGAGGTGTTTTGTTCTCTGGAAACCTGCTTCATTCTGCAAAACGATTCATTTAGGATGCGAATGCCGTTTGGTTTGGGTCGATACAAAACATTCGCATCATACGGGTTTTGGCTAAGTGATTACGAACTAGAGTAACATGTTGATATATTTGAGTACTGATCGGACTATTCGCATAGAAATACGACATGTCGGGTATTCGAGCGATCGGTCTCTGACCCAAATATATTCTGTCCCTGAAGAGCTCCGTTTTTATCTATAAACAGTTTGGACAACAGCTTTGGAAGATATCGTTCAATCGCAATCGGCCAAGGTTTGAGTGTTAGCCGAATGCAGACGGCGTCATTTCCCCCAGATTATTCAGTGGCAAACTAATGGGGCCTCATGAATAAACTAATTTCCGGGTTGATAATAATATCTAGGTGTGCGCGGTGTGTCGGTAACGTTAATGGGGGCAAGATCACATGGATGCGATTTGGGGCTATGGGGTTGTGGTGTGGCCTATGTCCTCGTGTCCATCGACCTGGCGCCTTGCTGAAGTGTTCACCGTCCGAGACGCGGCGTTGGAAGTTGTGTTGCGTTACGCGTCTGCGAGCTTTGTCACTGCATGGCTGAGCGTCACATGCTTGTGGGTTAACGGGCATGGAGATGGCTTGACATATGCGCGCGTGCGTTGTGTATGTGGCTTTTATAATCACCATGCGACAGAAAACGGCTTGCTGTCCGTCGAGTGAGTGGAGGTTCGATACACCTAGCGGAGATTGTGCTTGCAGGTTGGACCATGAGTGCCGGATCACGCACTTTCCTGTGAAGCGCGTGATGTCCGCCCTAAGCGTTAGCAGAAGGATGCGTGCGTAGTTCAGATATTGCAAGCGCAGTGTGTGCTAACCAGATGCTGGGCGAATCGATGGCTAAGATTGAGTCATCCGGTTTGGCGCACGGCATTCAGCCGTTATGCGCTCTTGTAGCTCAGGATCTGTTTCTGGGCATTGTGTTGCCGGTAGGTTATATTCTCGGCATAGTTTTCGTGTTAACTGGCAACAAAACCTACACAAAGTCGTGACAAAGTTCGGCACTTTACTCACCACGTAAAATAATCTAACCACGCACGCCGTTCGTTGAAAGGGCGTCCCAAACCATCTCAACCTCGTTAAACATTAGTCCTCATAGAACAAACACTTAGAATTAACCTACTACCATCGGCTACCTCTAATTGACTGAGGAATGATTCATCCACCAGCGAGTATCGGTCCGTTCACGCAATGTGTACATCCAAGCCTGTGTAGACAACCGAACTGCCGTGGTCACGTCATATAATGCCTTCCCCTACGTGCGTCTAACTAATGCGCTGCATGCTTATGATCTTAAAGGAAGAAAGCAGTGCACACACACAAAAAAACCCTTCCCACAAATAAAACCGGCATCCATAAGCGGATCCGTCTGTCTGTGTTGGGCACACATGGCAAATAACGCTGGCGAACTGCATTATAGTCGATTGGGTGATTCAAATTAGCTTCTTGCACTCCGGCAAAGCGAGTGACCCTGACTAGCGGTCAGGCTAAGTGGATCAGAGAACAAAGACAAAACGAAGTTGCGGGCATCGAGTGCTAGTGTAGGCATACTTTTGTGGCCAGAACCTCTAATCAGGCGATGGGGCCAAGCTAGTTACGATCGATAACACCACTAGCGTTTGAGCTAAAATTGCCTATATCAGTCACGACTATCAAGCAAAGCGTCTTAGAATATCTCCAGCGAAAACCCAACGAATCTTAGGTACCGGAAAGTGAGTGGGGTTACGAACAAGAAATCCAAATTTGACCGATGTTATTTATCATCACATTCGTGGCCTCGCTGCTTGATTAGATGTTTCGGTCACAAAAGCATGTCCACACTAACCATTAATGTCTACAGTATCCTTTCATCTTGCTGACTGATCCACTTCGCTTGACCGCAAATCGGGGTCACTCGCTGTCTCTGAGTACGACAAGTTGGTATGAGTCATTCGACCGGCTACACCGAAGTAAACGTGAGCGGTGCAACATATACACTGTATAAACAGACACCCCACTTGTGGGTGTCGGTTGTAATCAAACAAGAGGCTTTCACGACCAAACGTAGCGATATTGCCTTCAGTTTTGAGAAAACATATTAGTTAACTTAACAGTGAAAATTTATGATGCCAGTTTAAAGCGCACTGATCTCCGTTAGTACGATGAGAAATGTGGACAATCTGTCACTTACCATGTCAAAAAACACTGCTTCCCAAAATGTCGTAAGCTTGAGGCAACCAAACAGATACTATTCTCGACAACGTGCTATGTTCGACGACAAATATTAACAGATCGTTTAAAGTGGTATAGTATTCTTAATTAGTTGAAACGAAAATACTTGTAATTTCGATAAATCCTTATCGCAGGAACGAGGGTCACAGTGCGAACTCTGAGCCAGACACAGATATGCACTACTGATGATCTATAATAACAGCGAAACTCGAGTCTAGTGCTTCTTTTCGAGATGGACTAGCCGAAAGACATATTTGAATACGAAGGTTGTGATCAAGTGTGAGTGGTGTTCAGTTTGAAGTAACCTAAGTCCCCGAACTTCCACTAGTGATGCCAATCATGCTCAGTTGGTTCAATGAAGACAGCAATTTCTGCTTTACTGAGAAGTCTTGATCACGGGGTTATCGAATGGATACACCAGTGCGATTCTGTCCATACTCCTTTCTAAGTGATCGGGCAAGGTGAACACTGTTCACACAAAACTGTGATTGAGCGTTTTAATTTGATCATTCGATCATGCCTACTGTGACGTTACTGGCGTTACGATTAACACGCTAGTCTCACAAGCACGAGGGTTAGAGTGCGAACTCGAAACCGGACAAGGATATGTTTGTTTTGTTGCCGACTGATAATTATTTTCCCAGTTTTTGAAATTTCTCACATCGCCAGGTAGCCTGGGTTCGTGGAACATTTAGTGAACCCAGACAGAGAGCCACGTAGCATTCAGTGTGTCGCGAAACAGCCGTTTACCGTGCACGTCGGCATGGGTGAAGTCAACGTCACACCACATGACTGGACGAGATCAGGTCACGTTTGCACGACAGCTGCTAATTATCGCAGTGCTTGCGGCGTGTTGATTGTATACTCGTCAAAGGGGAAGGTGAAAACTTGTGTGTTTGCTAAGTTAGATTAAACGCCACTCAAATCTGATTGCAGCTTTCGGAATCCGTGATAAGAATATGCACCACTGGCGATGGCACCACAGGTTTCCACTCACACGTCGTGTACACTTCTGCCCGGTCTATGTGTGTGATCAGCGCCTTCTATCCCGGGGGTTTTCCGCCTGCTATTCCTCGTCCGTTTGTCTGATTTCGTTCAGCAATGGTTCGTCAGGTCGCTCGTGTTGTCCTTCATCTATCCACAGTAGGCTTTGGCCGTACTCCACGACCGTGTCGAGATATTCCTGCGAGTGTTGGAATAATCGCGCCTCCGATTTGGTCATCCATTCTATTTTGCCTACCATGTCTCGCCCGCTGGTTTGATCCAGTCGAGCGATGACTCATCCAGCCGCCCACGCCGTCCCCGGTCCGTTCGTTGTAGGTTTTTGGACATACCTTCCCCGCATTGAGGTATTCCGCCGAGAGTTGGAATACTCGCATCTCCTGTCTGACAGTCCACCAAAATATGTTAAACATGAGTTTTAAATGCTATCCCCTTAAAAGTTGGCAATTTTGACAATTTCGCACTTTTTCAGAAAAATCTCCACTGAATTCGACTGCAGTGAAGGGTCTTTAGCAATGCAGCTACCTATTTGAAATGGTGAGAAAACCTCAGAGTAAAAGTTTCAACATTTGTCACTTGTTTAAATCTAATCGTAAGATAGTAGCCGACGAAACTTCGGAAGATCTCATGCAAAAGCTGGTGAGACATTTGATGGTTAGGTTTTTCGTATATTCGGCAGTAGACTTCCAACTGAACGCAGTGGACTGTAGATGTAACTTGAAGGAATGAAATCTGTCTTTAAGTTAAATACTTCTTTCGTACGGCAGACTATCTCAACTTACCATAAAAGTTCATCGTATACCTACCACTATACTGCACCTTCTGTACAGCAGCCAATTTTGTTAAAACTGTACCGATTCCTTGGAGAATATACGATATTAAAGGACAACTTCCTAACACTTACATCGGTCGGTGTACCACTTTTTACAACAAACCCTCCGGTTGACTAAAGTCTGTTCTGGAGGTTGTTGATTTTGCGAAACCCTATCGCCACAGCCTACTTACGGCTATCGGTGAACAGACCGGGTTGCAATCACCACAAAGTAGGTGTATAATACAAGGGCCGGTCATACTGATAGAGAGGGGCTTAATAGAGGCAAACTTACGTAGGAACCTACTCTTCCACGTTTCCTAGTGAGTTAAACAAACAAACAAGAAGTGGATACCACTGAAACATGACTGCGCTTGCTAACAATGAGGTGTATTCTGTACCTGATCTATATCGCTCAGCTCCATTAACCCCTGTGTGTTCCGGCCACCGTGGCCCAGGTGCGCTACGGCACCAAAGGGTGAACTAAGTTTTGGCATATCAGCTTGACCTACCAACCGATAGCCATGCTGGAACTGGACAGTCGAGCCTTTCGAACTGTGGGTGTATTCGGAAGTCAGCTCGTTGGTCGGTAGTGCGACCTTTGTGACATCCGGGAGTGAACGAAGCGAAACTATAATTTTTCTTTCTTTTTAGTGGGTCAGCCAAAAGCAGATCTAAAAAAGTCGTTGTGCTGATTATGGTTTGATTAAATAAGAATATTGAAACTGCCGGCTTCTGTCAAGTATTCCATCTGAAAGATACGATAAGGTGGTGTGGAAGTTATCGTTGATCAGATTGGACCCAGCACAGTGGAACTGCCGAGTTTTTCGGAACAGCCACTTTGAACAATGTGTTCTGCACTTGTCTCAACCACAGACGGATGAATCTTTTGCAATTTTGATACGTCAGTGTCATGTAGGTTGTAGATGTCGTGGAGTCAGTTTTTGTGAAAGGAAACAAGCACGGTAGTCTTACTGAACGATAGCGCCTGTATGACACTGGTTGATTCTGGCGTCCTGGTACTGAACTGGCCGTAAGTCTAATAACCAATCTACTGTTGCATACCTATGTTCTACCCGAGTAGTAAGATAAGATACTTTATCTTTATTGAGACAATCGTTTCAGGATTATGATATCAATTATCATTCGAGCAGATCATGGTTGGTTGACTGGTTTATGTGTGCATCTGATTCATTCAATTAGTTTTTTTTCTATCAGCTTGACTTCAATTATTTCAATGTAAATGCTATCCAAACTGCAAAACTTGGCTATTTCTGGTCCTACCACTGTTTTTCCCGTGGTAGAAAATGGAGGATTCCATTTTCAATTACGCCGACTCAGACATCATGACAAATGTAACTGAAAAGTTTAAGTGTAAGGTTTCTTAGAGGCTGTGAATCAAAAAGAACGTTCTGGCTCAGATGCAGACAAAGTATAGTTCATTGTCGTCCGAATCAAAGTCAAGTCGCCCTGTCTTACAGCTCACATTAAGTGTCTTGAGTATTTGCCTTCTGGTGTTCCATGAATATGACGCTGAAGAGAGTCCTTATTTGAGCAGCTTTACAAAAAACAAGCCACACTGTACAACCTACATCGCTTTCGCCTATACGCCATTTCTAACTCATGTTCTAGTACTCTTCTGCTTATATTGTTAGACTCATTTGCACTATTTGCTAATCCTAACGTCAGATTGCCGTTCACTTGCATAGATCCAACAAGATGGAGTCATACCAAATTCTGTACGTTCAATTCGTGCGTTGTTATAGATAGTTAGTACAGTTTTTACTGACAGTACGCACTTACCATAACATTCTACAGCAGAATAAGAGGCGTTTAGTTTACAGTTAGACGTCTTAACTACGGTAAATTTCACTCAGACGACTTTCCAACACCCCAAACATTTTTGGTGCGTCCAAATATTCAACGGGATGCCTCTCTCGTTCCTGGAAGATGAACACTCCAGTGTAAAGTCGTCTGTGAGTTTAGTCTAAAAAATGGAGGGAAAAGATGACCAGCATAATCCATGTTAGCAACCTCAACTTTTGTAGCTACTGTTCACTCATTCAGTTCGGTTAGGCAGCCTATTAGCGTGCGGTCGAGGCCGTACGGCTCAATATTCTAATCACCATTCCGCACAAGTGCTATCCACTATCTTTGAACAATAGTGATTGTGTTATCGGGTTAGAGTGTCCGTAAAACTCAATGATGACACTTATCATCTGCATTAAAACGCACCCACTTGCGAGTGTGAACCATGTACCATTTACACGACAGGGTCGCGTCAATTAGCAGATACTAAGTGATTCGATACGAGGGGGTGCTGGTTGTGAATTGCAAACATCATCAGCCTCCAGTGTGGATGGTGAAATCTGGCCAGATTTAACGAAGGCAAAGAGGCAGTCACAACAGTGAGTGGAATAAGGTCGGAAGTTAATCATGATGAATAGGGGATTGATCGGCGAAAAACCTATAGATTTATAAATGCTCGATTGAACTCCGAGATTAACAGTGACCAGTTGAGAAGGATACAGGTAGTTCCAGATGGAAAAGGAGAAAGTTTGTTAGTCAAAAGCACAGTTTACGTGAATTTTCCGGATTTGTTCAATGACATAGACATAACGTAGCCAGAGGTAAACCAGCATTCAGCAAAGTGAAAATGGAGGTGTTTAACTGGTTCAAGGTCGTGTTAACTAAGTAATAAGCCATTAAAAGATAATTTGATTTGTAACAAGGTTGTTTAGCTGTACGAGGTTCTTGAGAGAGAAAACTACAAAGCATCCGGAAATTGATTCCACTGCTAATAGTTGAATAAGTGTGGTCTAACTTCATCCATAGTAGTTATGATACTTCTTTGAAATTTTCTGAATGAATCACTGTTTCATAAGCTGAATTAGACGCATTCTGATGGTGTTGACAAACAATTCTGAGTGAGCACAACCCAAAGAACGTCTTCAGTTCTGATGAGATAGCCGTATTGTAAATGGTTTTGCTTGACCATTCTACTGAGACGAATAGTTCGGGGGAAAGCAATTAGAGCTGTCAAATAGTAGGTGACTGAGTTTGTCTATGACAGCCTAACTGATGAGAAGCTGACTTCAGCGATGACTGAGAAATATGACAATCGTAAATTATTCCGGGTGGTAGTGTAGGAAGATTTATGAATCCCTCATCGATACAAACAGGACACCAGGATGAATACAAATAGTTTTCAAGAATGGGAACATCTTAAACTCGATTGCCGCTGCCGTCAAGTCGAAGAACTGCTTTTGTGTTGGCAACGTCTTTTCACATTACATGTATGTGAAGCTTCCAAATACATGTTTACATTACCCATCATCAACAGCCACTACAGTAGTTCAGCCTATGATCCAGGCCGTTATTAAGCCTTTCAGATTCTCATTTTGGAAGCCGTTGTTGGACTTTATCATGATTTGAGGTATAGAAAAATTCGAATGTATTCTTGCTAAGGACACTAATGTTCATTTGTCGCTCACGGACGGAAGTTCCGCCTGATAAGTTACTTCCCGATTTCCGGAAAGTAAGTTTTGAGGTTACGGAACCAAGAATTTAGTGAAGACAAACCGACGAACTAGTGAAAATGAATTTCCATGGTTGGCGGTTAATTATTTGCTGAGGAGATGGAACACCTTTGTCCGTAAACGGACGATGATGAGGTACCTTCGATTATCATCTACTGTTGTCCACTCTCCCTTTAGGAACAAAAATTAAGTAGACGCATCAAATAATAAACATTGTAGAACGTCAACAGGAGGAAGAAGGTCATGATGAGGGGTTAGTTGTCTGACTACAAGGAAAGAGGCTCAAAATACCGTCAACGTGTTGGGGTTGCATACATTAAAAAAATTTCAATTAACCGAGAAAGAACAAAGACAATATGTTGAACTGTTAGGTGATGCATTGCCACAAGTACTAGAAAACGGTTGCAATCGAGAGGCAGTCATCCATATTTTACTTCTATAGGTAAGATATGCTTTTTAATTTCGTTTATGTTGTTAATTAGATTGAATCATTAGGAACAAAACAATGATTTACACTCTACTTGTTCAGCCAGTAGGTTATCTAGTGTTCATAGATCTCTGCAGCACATATTTCCATTTGCTGGTTGTGGCAGTGTCAACGAGTCGAATCAGCGCGTACGAACTGCTCTGAGTTAGTTTGATACTCTCCAGCCCATTAACCCAAAAACTACCCAGGAAACTTGGTGCTTCGGTCAGTTATCTTCGCCAGGGTTTGCAACTAGTTTCTTCCTGTCACTGAGTCAGGTTGAAATGAACCCAACTGACAATGAAGCGGCAAGTTCTAAACCATGGGGTAACGGACAAAGCCGACACGCCGCACATTCGATCTCCGCCAGATAGATTGATCAACGACTCGTCAGTGAGACTATGTAATTGTATGGCCCTAATGCCAAATTGGACACACAAACAAACGCTGAGAGTATTCATCTCTCCCTCCGAAGTATAGGGTTCAGTGACAATAAAGTGTTCACAGGTTACCTTTCTTCACTCACCGGAAGTCATCGTTTATATATTGGAACGCCAAAATAATTTGCTTTCGAAGCGACACAGGTATTTTTCTTTCCACTTTACAATTAGATCTACCGTAAACTAAGGTGGGGGCAAAAAGTTGTTGATGGTCTTAATTCTGAGTGTGTTTCTCAGATTGTGCGCCCTAGGTTTCACAATTTATTTAGCTATCTTTATAAGCAATTAAAGAGGAAAAAAATTTTGACTAACCATCTCAAGTTTTCATAATACAACTGTTCAACAATTACTACAAAGGAGTGACTGAAATGAAACGTACACCGGTGGAAGCACTTGTACTAACAGCAATGGGAAATAAAATTACATACCGAACCTTTGGTCAGAAGACTGGAAAGTTCGTTCTGCGAGCGAAACTCGAGTACTTATTTTTGAAAGGAGTTGGCGGGAAAAGCCATGAGTATTTGACATCTACCATCAATTGTGAATATCCAACCTATATTAACTGAAAATCTCTTACTAGTTACCAGGAAGCAAAATGCCGCTCAACAAATTTACTGACTTCTGTGATATCACCTTGGACAAAAATCCTAGGTGACTGGACAGCCCGAGCAGTACTCGCAAGGGAATGTGGCTGACAGTTGGTACATCATCATTACATCGTGCCTAATGTGCATTTACTAGTGCGGTGGTGAATAGGATTGTTGTGTGAAAGTGTGGTCGGACTTTTAGTCCCGATCGTGGTACGGATGTACATTATGGATAAGCTCTAACAAGAACGAAACTCGAATCATGTACCCATTTTAGAAACAGGCTGACTGCAAAGTCTATGTGAATGCGGTAGCTGCGATCAATCAAGAGTGATGGTTAAGTAATGTTCACCAAAATACCCTACAATTTACCAGTAATATATTCACGTTAACCATCCAATGAGTCAGATAAGTGAAACTAGTCCAGTTATGTGAGAACACGAATGGAAGTACGACTATTCTCTAAGTGATAAGAACCTGAATCGAATAGCCACATTGAAGTGGACACTACTCATAGCAGGATTGATCAATTGGCTATAGGGAGTACGACGACCCTCAAGATAACCAACGAAAATGAGCCATGCCTAGTTGACGATCGTTTGAACCCAGTTGGCGGCATCCGAAAGGGATTAACCTGTCACAGTGACCGAAGCCAAAGGACTTGTGCTTCAGACCATCACCGAAATTGGCTTGCGCTGCATCACTTGCGGATCCACTCACACACCACGTATCCGGTATAAACCTCGAAGGAACAAGACCAGTAGGTGTGTGAGTTAGGCCTTTGTGTCCAGCCGGTCAATACCGGTTAGCCATTTGATTGGCTAGCACGAAAAGGAAACCCTTATCTCTCGGAGAATAAACAGTGAGAGAGACTGCAATGATAGAATCTATACTAGGAAGAAAAATGTGTGAAATGTAATATATGAAGCATTCCAGTATACGAGTGCACGTTAATGCATTCTAGAGAGGATAAAGTTGAACTACGAAAAGATCAGACAGACGATTCATAATTCACTACACAAACAAATCCCAAAAAAAGATTAGGTAGAAAATCACAGACACACAAGTTTCTGAAAAGAGGAGCGGATTAGTTACCAAACGACCAAAGTCTTGGTCGATGCAATCATTAACAAAAATAGAATGGATGTACAGATATGACCTACCTGAGCCCAACGTACTCATTGTCTCTTCGCCGACGGTGCATTATGAGTATGCTGGTAACCAACTAATCCCAAACGGACAGCGCATTCACGGCCGCACACATCGCAATGCCATATAGTCATGTCACCACGAACCAGGGCACCGATCGTTCCCTTGCGTACCGCGTGCTTTCGTTCTCGGCCGCGCAATAACTGCTCGTTGAACCTTCGGACGCCCGTCTGAATCGTATTCCTCCAGGCAGTCCGGTTCAATACTAAGTCTTCCCAACATCTAAAATCAGTGTTACAACGTGAAAGACCTACCTGCACAGCATCTTGGTATCTCGGCTTCTGACCACCAGGATTTCGCTTACCTGATCTCAGTTGTCCATACAGCACCTGCTTCGGAATACGATCATCGCCCATCCGACGGACGTGACCCAGCCAACGAAGCTGATTCAACATCAGCAAGGCTTCTATCCCGTTCATTTCCGCTCGCCGTAGTACCTCAGTGTTCGAAATCATGTCGGACCACCGAATACCCAAGATGCGTCTTAAACATTGCAAATGAAAGCGGCTCAGATAGCGCATGTTCCGCTAATACAATGTCCACGTTTCACTGCTGTACAGCAGAATAGACGACACAGTTGAGCGGTAGACACAGAGCTTGGTGCTCGGCTTCAGGCTGTGGTTCTTCCAAACACGTCTTTCAAGACGTCCG
>JTDE01021569.1:32431-48964 GCA_014338405.1 Paragonimus skrjabini miyazakii | reverse complement strand
AAAAACGAAAACAACAACCAAAAGCAACAGAGATTTACTACAAACAGGCAAGAGTAATGGTAATCACAACTGAGCGATAAGGTGATAGCCTGAGACGGAGAGGAGGAAATTTGACTCAAACGATTCAATCGAATTAAACGTTATTTACCTATGTACCATATTAGGAAAAGACATGTGCATACAGCAATCACACTGTTATGACTCACCTCAGTGGCTTCCACATTGAATCCATCCATATAATGCATCAGCCGAGCACTCGTGGATAATTGTGGAGGGCTCAGTCGCCAGATAAAACGTAAGGGAGGATCACAACCGCCCATACCAGATGGCGAGAGCACTTCGGTGAGTGATCCATTGAAGCTGGAATCTGACTGATCTATGCTAACTGTTGGAAAAATTCCTTCTGCCCATAAAGGTGTAACACCACAGGAAGGAGACGATTCGGAAGAACAAGCAATCATGAAACGCTCATCACCGGTCATTGGATGATCTGATGTGTATTCCTTATCCGTGGCATCCAGATATTTGAGTTCAGAAAAGCTGGCCAACGGACAGCCTATGCGAACGCCGGATATACTGACGACATTAACCGTACAACTGGTCTATAAAAAGAGAGGAAGCACAATCGGAAATGCCAGAGAGGTAAGACTGATTAATCAATATACTGAACTATGGTTGAGAATTAATTACCGAACGATGGCTTCAAGACGATCAAGGATAGATGTCTAGAAAAATAGAGTTGAGAACCACCAAGGTTTAACACTGCACTCTTCCGGATTGCATAATAAAACATAGAAAGGATGATCCAAGTAAAAAGAAATGTTTCAAAACAATGTGCTACTAAGTTGGGTTAAACAAAACGTCACTGGACTACTCAGCAGCGAAAATTGGCACACACAAGAATTTGACATTATGGTTACGCCTCACTTGTATACACAAGTATCTTGTTGAAGAAAGCCTAATAAAACAGTATGTCGGAAGTAGTATTTGTTAAGAGACAAATATCCATTCGGAAGAAGTTTCATAACTAGTACGAATTAAATAAGTTGGAAGGACCCACTGTATACACATCGCTCCTCAACAAAGTTTGCCCTCAATTAAACTAAATTATTCAAACTCTTTTCATCAAAGGTGTTTTTGTCGGGATGTGCTGTTTACTGTTGAATCAAGACCTGTTGGGACCCATATGATAACTCAGTGTGAGACTCAACGAGAACAGGATGCGATACACAAGTTAAACCACAAGGGCAATCAAACTGTGGTGAAAATCTATTCGATTAACTGTTTATCCAAACTCAAACAAAATAAATAACCTAGCAACAGACCAACTCAACGGTGCTTTGAGTTACAACATCAGAATTGGACAAACAGTCTCATTGGTATACGCTTCGCTATTCTCCAAATTATTTGCTTTGTATCAAACCAATAAGATAGTCAAAGCACTGAAGTAAATAGAAACTTCAATGAACTGAGAAATCTGATTTAAAACAGCCGCCTTCTCCTGTGCACTTTGATGTCGTACATTTGACTCCATTATGAAGCTGAGCTTAACAAGTATCTTATTTTCTAGCGCATTCACGCGGACCAAAAGTGCAAAAACACGTTGAGTGTTTGCGGATCCGGAATTTACATTCTGATTTTTCGGATTAATGATAGTTGAATCAACACACTGTCGGCAATTCAGTTAGATAAGATGAAGAAACAACTTACTGAAGAAAAAAAAAGAATCACCATTTAAATTCCATTTGACTAAAAAATAAGTTTTGAACCGATTTATATTAAACGAAGTATTATTTTATATAGTCCACAAACTTTCTCGCCTTGAAGAGACACATTCAATTGGGGTGATCAAGTCGGATGTAACAAAGCACGAAGACATGCTTACAACTACTATAGCAAATCATTGTTAAATTCAATTAACTGCAAACTATGACATACAGCTCAGAATGAACGACGTGATCGACACTGAATGCAGCTTGGCCACCTTCCAGACTAAGATCATGAGATTACTCATCATTATCATCATAACAGCCATGAGCCTGACCAAAAGGTACTGTGGCTCGGGCCACCGCTCACCTCAACAGTGACGTGGAATATCCTAGAAGAAAACGTTAATAAGTTGAAAATTATTGAGAGAAGACTGAGAGAAAGATACGGAAATGGTAGGGATACGGGTAGGCCATCGACTGCGACATATCACCATCTCGGATAGCGTCTCTAACCAGCGGTTTGAGTGATCACGGGGACCCTAGCTAGGCAGGCGACACCTACCCACTCTGCTCAATGGAGAAGTCAAGGTCTTCATATTTTGTGACCACGTTGTTGCTTGACCACCAAATGTGCACATTTTCACGCTGTAGTGATGGAGAATTCATCTGGTGTATAAAGTGTACAAACCATCACAACACCAGCAACCAACTGAACTAACAATCACGAACCTCAGAGATGACCGGCCATTTGTGATGAGCTGAATCCACAGAGGACGTATTGGCAACTGACGACAAACTGACGGCGCGTGCACGAATAGTAATTGATTCGGGATTGTCTGACACTTGTACACGAACGACACCCGGATTGCTTTGAGATTTCATCAATCTGACTTGAGTTTGTTTACGTGCCGGTTCAACAAAGAACTCAATGTCGGCTGGCTGTGGACCACCGGTGGCTCGTAACTCATGTTCTGCACCGAGTAGCATATTGAAATTGCACGGCGCGAGTTGTAAGGGAGAAAAAACCTAGAAATGGACAGAAACACAGATTTTAACCATTAGAAAGTTCCAAAGAATATCGCTTCTCATCAAGCAGGCCCAATTGAGTTTGTGGTGCAGCAGTCACGGACGATCCACATAGGCAATCAGCTACTATTTAAGTAAGACACAGACATACCATACGAAATCACGTCACAGACCGTCGGATGATGGTGGAGAAAACAAGGATCAGTGTAACCGGTCTAAAGTAAATGACACATCCAGATAGAATGAAGAGAAGCAATTGTTGAAAAACAGAAGTAAGCAGTGAATCAGTAAACAGTTTTGCGTCTGAAGCGGAGAAGAAAAAATATCCAAAAGTTACGTGAAAAAGACAAACCTGTATTTCAACAACATTGCTTCGAATAGTAGCAATGCCCTTGGAATCTGTACGGAGAAGTTCAGTAGAAACGCTCAAGGTTGCCCAGCCCAGAGAAAGACCACGCACAACAAATTGGGCAGTGCCCACATCTGAGGAACTTGTCGAGTCCCATTGCCAATAGGAATTAGACGGTTTCGCCGTATCCGACACACCCAAAACCGGCTGCTGTTCAGCTTCATTCAGATAAGCGCCTGTAGCAAGCGAATGCTGTTGAATGCGTAGCTCCAGAAACCGTGTGAAATTGGCCGGTATCAGATCCCCATTAGTGTCCACAGCTTCCACAAACGCAACGGTCTAGGATGGTAACGAAGATGACGAAGGGTTTAGGCACGTCATGGCCAACATCAAAACAATGTATACAGGGTCCATAGTAGAAATGGAAAACAAACCGGTTAAATAAATAAATAAAACCACACTACGTAATCCGATAAGGTGCCTTTGTAGATAACGCCTCCTTACAAATTGCCTCTCCTCCGTTCATTGTGGTTTATAAGTAAAAGTACCTTATTGATGAACAGTCATAAAGTGGATCGAAATTAGATCCACATAGTCTGTTTAACCTAAAACAATTTCACGTGTCCAGAGTAACCTGACATCCAGCAAAAGTCGTACCACAAGTTTGGAACACGTTTGTAGTTGATATAAACTGGACATCTGGCAGCATCTTTCGCATCCACACACACTCGTTAGCCAACCCCTTTCGGACACAAATGCGAGACTCGAGTTCCACTCTTGTTAGGACTGCTCAGTAATGAATATGTCAACCACGATCGGGAGTTGAACTCCGGTTCACTTTTTCATGAGGTAATCTTCAGGATAACTGCTCTACTGACCTCAAAATGGATGAGACAGAACCGTCACGTTCAGCCAAAATTGCCTGTAAGAAATGCTCACATTACTCGATCGCCCCGAAAGGAGACAATAACTATTTTGTTAAACTCCAATCGATGACCCCATGACTAGGAATTTTCTCCAAGTTGAAATAACAGAAATAATCAACTTGTTGAATAACGTTTTTGGTTAACGATAGCCCAGCGGCTGTGGACCTTTGAATGAAACTATCAACACAAAACGCGAACGCACATGAGCATTTTCAGCTCCCACCAATCTGTAACTAGTTCACGAATCTGTAAATCGTTGAATTAATTGAACAAAAATGGACAAGTTAAATGAAGAGCACTATATCAAAACATATTCACAGCTACAACGTTGACGTGGCTTGTATGATAATGTCGGTATTTGATATCGCCGATTAACTGAAACAAAATCTTAAAAAAGTCGTAGTGATAAGTAAGAGGAGAGTAGAAAGTATGGCATACACAAACAGGTCAACTCAAGCAATCGATATCAGAGTGTCAACATTTTGCAAACGAATAAACGCCTTCATTTTATGCTCCAAGCCATCGATCGACCAGTAACCTTCTTGAGCCGGTGAGCTAAGGATTGGGCGAAACAGTACGATACAGCATTAACAACCTATGGCTAAACAGCCTAAACACAAACGCTTTTAAGGTTCACGCGAATGCCGTGTGTTCAAGCCGTGAAATACAACAGTCGTATCTCACTGAACAGCTGAATAAACGAGGATGTCATCCATAAATAGAATACCGTATCCATCGGGTAGAAATCACGGCAAAACCGGAACATATGCGTGATATTCGTCGTGCTCTCTAAAACCACCGCATGAATGCAACTATAGACTTTGGTTGGACGTATCGTAGCATCATGAACGAAATTCAATTTCTATTTAGATGATAAACAATTTCACGATTTTGAATATGATTTCGTAACTGCGGAAGGATGTTTTAAGTTTAACGATTGTCGGCAGTAATGAGGCGCTAAAATTTGGGCTCGTGAAGAGGGGACTTCCGAGAGATCAATCAACTAGCTGTAAACTGGTCGATGAAAGGGACATAGTGTCCGATGGACATAACAATATACTTTGACTGAAATCACCTGACTGTTCAATTGAATGCGATCCAGCACCCGTAAACGCAACGCGCCCAATCCAATCACATCCACGTGTAAAGAGACTTGAAATGGAGCGTACAGTTCCGTCGTGTTCGCCACTGGCTCACGCGGAGCCGGAAAGCACAGATCGGTGATGATCAGAGAGGCTTGTCCTACAGATCGTAAGGCACGAACAAAGAACATGGTGCGCTGTGCATCACGAAAGCTGGATGCATCATGTGACGATGGGGTAGGTGATAGCGGGGGCACCGATTTGGTCACTTGTAATAGACCATCGTCTGTACTGTGAGCCACATGGAAATGACCGGAGCCACCAATCAGGGAAAACGAGAGTTCAGCCTGAGGATTGGGGTCGATAGGATCAATAAATGGAACAGTACATGCGGATGAACTTTTCACCAATGCGGATAAACAGCACAGAAATACGGATTAGAAAGATGAATTGTAACAGAACCTGGAGAGGAGAAAATCACAAGCGTTAACATAACAGACGAAAATTGGGCAGTTTCTACAAAGAAAATGAACGGATGAACCTTACTGCTATAATGATGAGAACTCTAGAGCTAACCGATGGCAACATCTTCATTTGAAATACGCCTCACAGTAAGTCGTCCATATCCTTTTTCTTATCGTCATCAGAACTCGATAATTCAACTGGATAGTCAATGAGGATCAAAATTACGTTCTAAAGTTTGCATGGAAAGGTTACAGTTAATCTAAGATATAACAAAAGAACGGTTATACTACAAGAATGGTTACATGTGCGAGTTCAGAATATCAACACTATAGGCCGCAAAACAGTGTCATAAAATTGTAGTGTGGCAGCAACCGTAAAAAGCAAGCAAGACAGAAGACCAGTGAAAAAGGGACTAAAAACAGGAAGACATAGACGCGTTCAAAATCCGATACCGTTTTCACCTATAATGGTCATAAACGAAACTGTCTGTTTTAGACCAAGCGTTGCAGGGTTGAGAGAATAGATTCACAGGCCCATTGGCTGTCGAGAAACACAAATACCACACACTGACTAATGACGAAACCAGAACCACTTCAATCCAGTTTACACATGAATTGTGTCTCCGTGTTAGTCGTCCAGCTTTCAGCAATATCCGCATACATTTTCGTACACCATCTCAAGGTCAGGGTGGTGTGTCTAGCTGCCTAGTTCTTCAAACCTCAGAATAAAACAGGTGGTCAACTTCAGTTCCATCTCCGATCAATGAATGATCAGCACAACGTAGTGGTCCAATGGCAACAAGGTCAACAAATACCCATATGGTTGTGGGCTCAAGTCCCAGTTGCCTCAGTAACTTCTGCTGTATAGCTTTGAACAGTCTGACAATATCTACCTTCTACATTTGACCTGATGTATTACCCGATATCCAACGCACACGATTTGAAAAACTAAGGTTAACATTCACGATAAGTACATAACACGAAGCAAGATTACTGAACCCAAGAATCACTCTCACACGACCTTCTAATGCTTCAGGTGTATTCCTTGATCCAACACTTTTAGAAAAGATTTTCCTCATATACTAATGCGGGTAAACCTACGTAATATCACCGATTTAGAGTTCATTAAAAGCCAGATCTTTGTGAATAATAAGGCCTGTTTATAGGTGCTATAAAATGTTGATTAACAGCTTAGATGAGACATCGAAACACTCGGATGCTAGCATCATTCCACCTGTCATTCAGTGAACGTTGTATTTTCTCCGTTCAGCAACAGGACCGAAATCTCAAGCAACTTATGAAGTAGGTACTGTAGTATGTGGAACAGAGGTATATGGGTTGAACAGATATTGAACCTCTGAGAAATCACTGGAGTTGTTAGAGGCTAGACGGATCATTCCTCCTGGCAATTCATATAACGAGTCTAGAAAAGATATCGATAGGAAGCTGAAACGTAGCCTAAAGGCTGACCATGGGGCCTGGTTACTGGGGAAAGTTAAAGAAGTGGAGACAACTTTCTCTTCAGGGAACATCGGCAGAATGTACAAGCCTATCCGTACCACTGGTCCCAAGCGACCGTCTGTCAATGAAGCTATCGGCAAGACAGATGACACTCATCTACAATGAGTCCAGAAGGTTAGAACGTTGAGCGGAACACATTGAGGGTCAATTTAGCTGGCCTCCTGCTTCTACCGTGCTACCACCACAAACTTGTGATGTAACACCCTGGTGGGTAGATTTGGAATACTCACTGAGAGTGAGGTTCGCAACTGCATCTCGGCTCTCAATCGTAATAAGGCTGCCGGTCCAGATGATCTCGTGCCAGCACTTTTTAAAGAAGGCGGAGAGGTGTTAGTCGAGGCATTGACTCAGCTGTTTCAACTTGTGTGGTCGACGGAGATCATCCCTCCTTGCTGGAGTCACTCGATAATAGTTCCTACATTCAAGAAAAGTATCAGGAGCTCTTGTGAAAACCAAAGGGGCATTAGTTTGACCCGTCATTTCTAGGGTTCTGGCATCCATTATACTCCGTCAACTCACTGCAGTTCGGGAGTTAAACATCAGAGAAGAACAGGCAGGGTTTCGTCCTGGCCGGGGATTTATAGATTACACTTTTGTCCCTCGTCAAATTCTGGAGCAGCGTCATGTATACCGCCGGCCAACAATCGCCGTATTTCTCGACTATAAAGGTGCATTCGATTCGGTGGATCGATCTACACTTTTAGGGTCGCTTAAACGCAGGGATGTACCGACCAAGTATGTGAACATGCTGTCGGCGCTTTACTCCCATACTTCAGCTCATATTAGGGTTTACGGTGAGTTTTCTGACAGTTTCAACACTAGGAGCGGCGTACGTTAAGGCTGCCCTCTTTCACCACTTTTATGCTAAAAGTGTGGAGTGACCCAGCTGCAATTCTTAGGCAAGGTTGACAAGGCTAGAGGGTACAATTGTAACGTTATTCGAAAGGAAGAGAGAAGGATAGCATCGGTCAAAATGTCGGCAAACTGTTGGTTAGAACTCTAGTATTTATTTTAATGAGTACAATTGGCTAATTTTTTTCACTGGTTAAATATTGTAAGAAAAAAAAAAACCGCAGATAAAATAATGAGATGCTCCAAAACAACTGGCTTTTCGACATTTCCGAAACTTAAAGTTATAACCTACCACAGAAAAACGGGCTAAATATTGCTAATTTTGATGATAACCCCTCTAATGGGATAAGTCGAACAGAGCGAAGGAATGAGATTAGACCTGAGGTTTGATTGCGTCAACAACAGCGATAGTACAGCATTGAAACTATCAAACATGGGGCAACATAGATAAATGGGACGCAACCAAAAACATACATTTGAGAAGTGGAACAGACGCAAATGGTCACTGGGTTGAACGGACACCGACCGGATTAGACGCACGAGTGATTCGGCCTGAAGAGTGGCTTTCGTCCGACTTAAACTGAAGGAATGAGATTGGTTTACGCGTGTAATGACCTGTATACGAATTGTACCGGTTGAGTAGTCCGGTTCCCGAGGTTCGATGATGAAGTATGGGTCCGACGGCAGGATGGACAAGCTGAGAAGTTTGTCGAACAATACAGGATACCACAGAATGCAAGTGTTACCACGTAATGTACATGTAAAGAGCATAATCGAGAGACCAATTACAGAAGTTGAGGTCGGAACACGTAGCTCAGAATAAGATTAATTTAAAAAGGCATTAGTTTAGGTCAACCAACAAAGGATTGGCTTCACAGTATCAGTATCGAAGACCTAATTGGAAAGGAACTAGGCTTACAAAACTGAGGATCATACGACGGGTGAAAAAAAAAACTAGAGCGACTGAAAAGTGACAACTTGATCAACAAATGAAAATCGCGGTGTGGATCAGTAACGAAGTGCGCGAGGTGCAATCAATAGGTAAAATGCACTTCAAAAAACAAGTGTAACTCTTGCTAAAGAGAGCTTCCAAATAGCAAATAGCACTGAATACTGATTATAATAACGAGCGAGTTTGACGACAGTATGTTTCGAAACGTGTGTACAGAACGTCAAACAACTGTATGTTTGCAGGTCGGATCAGCCCGTAACGTACGTCAGTATCGACAGCAATTTATCGGAGGTTGAGAGTGGTGTTTACCTACAACAGGATCATAAGAAATGAAGAAAAAAGTTCCCGTTCAAAGATGTAAGAACGAATAAGGAGAATTAATACGGAAAGGACATAAAGTTAAGGCTAAACAATTGGTATGGAGATGCGTAGGCATGGCAAGGAGACATTGTGTATCTGATGCCGCTGACTCCATATGTGAAGTGCCCGGTCGGACTGGAGTAGATGTGGCGATCAAAACAATAACGGAAGCCAAACTGGTAAACTAAATTCTTGTTAGCATCAAGTGCTGTATCGTCCACATAGCTAGGAATAACTTACAAACGTTGAACCCTCTCAACTGATTGCAATACGTCTGACTGTCGGAAATGATGTAGAGTCATAGTCACTAGCATTCCTATTGTAAGAACGTATGCCTTTTATTACTGTGTTTATCTTTGTGCTTGCCTCTTTTTGTTGTAGCGCTTAAGCCTACTGTGCTGCAACAAATCTGGTTACATCTGATTACGCTTCCACAAATTGTATCACAATGCCGCCACTTTAGCATAGAACGGGAACAGATCGGTCGACTGCAGTTGAGTGTAATTGAAAACTAGGTGACAGCTTACTGGCGCACAATCTAGATGTAACCACGTATTCCGATGAGCCTGACAACCCCGTGTGGAGTCACGCCATCTGTAACTAACGGCTATCTGGTCAGCCTGGAACAGGCACCACATGCGACAGTGACGCGCGTAATACCGAAAACTTCCGCTGGCCTATTATAACCCATACTTAGGGAACACTTTTGAAACTTGTCCAGTATTACCCGAATGACATGCTGCTAGCTTAAACTTACCATCTACATGAGATTCAATTTTCCGCAGTCGACTAATCTGTTCCCACTCTATGCTAAAGTGGCGGCATTGTGAGGCAATTTATGGAAGCGTAATCAGATGTAACCAGATTTGTTGCAGCACAGTAGGCTTAAGCGCTACAACAAAAAGAGGCAAGCACAAAGATAAACACAGTAATAAAAGGCATACGTTCTTACAATAGGAATGCTAGTGACTATGACTCTACATCATTTCCGACAGTCCCCAACCCCATGTGAACGTAGTTTTTAGGGCCCCCGGCCGATAAGGCATTAACACCCTGTGGAATCAAGTCTTGAGGTTAGATTCTTCACACACTAGCTGCCTTGGCTGCTGCTCCCAAATAAACCCAGATCATGCAAAAAGCGTGGCAAGTGATGAATTGGCATTCATGAAACACGTCCATACGACCGAAGTTTGTGTAGTGAGGTCTGAAAACGTCAGCAGACAATGTCATTACTCAAGCGGTGCTCACAGTAAACACAGTGAAATGAAGACAATAGTGATCGAAAACAGACAGTCTATGAACAGTACCGCACGAACAGGTGTGTTCATTTGAGCTCTGAATCAAGTAACATTGTAATGAAAACTACTCAAGACATACAGCATTTGTTCAGTTACGATGTTGCTCGTTACCTTCTCTCTTATTCTATATGGTGTGTAGAAATAGCTCTGAACTTTTGTAAGCTTCCAAAGATTTCTTGCAAGTTGATCTCCATGTGATGGAAGACTAAAAATCTAACCCGTTTAAAAATTGGTCAGTCCATCTCTTCATGACTGATGTAAATCCGGAATAACTTAATGTTCAATCAACTGACAATGCAATAAAGCAACTGTGATGCTGTGTGAGCGATAACACATGCGATTCTTAAGGAACGTGACGTCTGTTTGACCAACTGATTTTGAACAAGCACATCTCACCTGATACACGACCGTCGTAAAATTTTGCGGCAAGTAGCTTTCACGTAGTTGTGCAGACTTACATTTTTTAGGGGCTACTCAAACCAATTTTTGAGAACATTCGTTCATTTGTTCAATAACATGAACTCCATCGCTTTGTTATTAAAAATATTGCTAAAATCTGAATTGGCTGTATAAGTAAACCTTGATTAACACAAACGCAGTTTGGATGCAGCGACGAAAATATTGCGTGTAAACTTTGCTATTGAATTGGATTCGACTGTTAATGACTTAGGCTTTTTGGCTACACAACACGCCGAACGCTGCTGAGCTGCTTACGTTGTAGTGACAACTTAAATTATCTTTCAGTTGCCATATTCTCACTTACATCTTAACATTGATAATTTGAATTTATAAGCAAACGTCTGGTGAGCATAATCCCATTCATTTTCAGTCCTGTAATATTGAGTCAGAGGCTTTTTAATTCCAGGTTGTTATGACAGAGAAGCTCCGAATAGTTTCAATGATCATCGAGCCATCAACCAATTATACGATCACAGGTTTCATCGTTCGTTGCACCGACTGTTCCTATATGGGGTTGAGTGGTCTAACAGTCTAAAGATGACCAAGTGTTTTACGTAGTAACAATCGTCAAGTGACATGGAAGAAGGAGACATTATTGTACCGGTTAAGTGTCAGTGTCAACTGTCGATGACATCTCTGTCCATGAAGATACTGATCAAAATAGAAAAAATCGTTTGGCAATCTCCATTCTTGCTGAAACGACTTGCAACTAGCTACAGAAGTGATGGTACACATGCCTGAGAGTACGTCACGATGCCTCAATACGCCAGCGATATGTTGACCAAGTTCAACTGGAGAAGGACTAAACTACAGGTACTGTAAACCAACAAACCGAAAGGCAACAGATAATGCAGAAGTACACCAGAGATTAAAGATGAGTGGTGAGGAAAGCGGGGTCAACTCAATGGTATATTAAGTAACGATTCGAGGACATCCAATCAACCACTTGTTAAGACCAGAATGATGGAAAATCAGGCCTGGAGTTTTTCGAATTGTTACAATTGGATAGGAACACAAACTTCCGTATGAACATGTGGATCCCTGTGTTAGGTGAAACAGAACGGAAAAGACAGGAATGAATGTTTGGGAGCACACCAATCAATACACACAGAAAAGGAGGTAACCTACTTTTCACACCATCCAAAAAGCAAGCATTTTGATGGGTACAACACGCTGGGGACAGGACTGACAACCAAGTTACTGTGAACGGAACGTGTGGTCCCGGAATTAGCCAGGATAGATACGGAGGTTGGCAGAGAATCGACAGCTTCCAATTTTTGACCATCGGCTCCAAAAAACTGTAGACTAACCAAAAACGGAGCGGTGTTAGGCACGGGTATCTGAAACGAAAAAGAGATAGTACTGGATAAAATAAGGCGAAAAGACACAACGACTCCGGAAAAACGAGACAACAGTCAGCATAACCTCTTACCTCAGATGACGTATCCACTATTAAGTGATTGGGTAAAGAACAGCCGGGGGTATCTGGGACAGTTTTTGGTATTGTAGGATGAAGTGCCAAACGTAGTTCAGAAACAACATGACAAACTATTCTGAAAGAGATAGATAAAATATACAGAAGATAAAGAAAAAAGAACAGTCACAAAAGGTCAAGTGACAAAACCTAACTATTCACGTTTTGGAGAGTATACACGGTTAAATTGTTTGCATCGTGAGAAAACGCTGATGATAGCAATAAAAAGTGGCGTTTTCCTTCTGGTTGATTCAATTCGAAAATGAGCATTACATGCGAACTTTATTCGCTGATATGAGCTTGTCGATAGTGCGCATCCCGGTCAAGACTGAGAATTGCAGTCCTGATGTTGTGTTGACGGTAGTATCTAATGTTGCCGTATAACGAAAATGTGAATGGAAATTCAACTCATTTGTAGTCCAAGGATCGGCTCATGCTACTGGAGTCGTAACAATAACGCGGCAAGCTGAGCTACGAAGCCACGCCAAAAGCTCGGAAATTTCACAGTTGGACTCGGTTACCCACCCGTCCCACTGTCTCATATGGAATCCACCAAACGATCCAGGGGATCAACTGCCCAGGCAGGATTTCTCGAACAGTTCACACTGGAATCCACCAACGCCACTGTTGAGCATAGAATTTGTATTACTAATAAGTAGTGTGGCAGATTTATGAATTTAGTCTGTTACTGTTTTAGAAATATCCAAACACTAGTTAAACGTGGTTTGCTCTAGATAGACCTATAGTTCCTATTGCAACTGTGTCACTCCAGTTAATAATTTTAGGTGCTTAGATTCAAAAACGAAATATCTGAAATATTGTGTTTGCAAGATGTCAGGGTGGAAGAATATAGCCCACACAAAAATAATTTGATGCGTCAGTTTGAAGTGATTTGAGGAACAGGACAACTTATGAATAAATCTCAACCCAGGCACATCAGTGGGTCGCACAGTAATATTTAGATTGTTCGAACGATTTGTGAGGATAGCTCACGATCGAATTGATCGACCCACCATGAGGTCAATGCAAAAGCAAGCGGGGTTTGATCCAAACAGATTGCCGTATTGTTTTTTTCCCGTGAGGGGCTGCATTTATTACAAACCTCACAATGTGATTTTGTGTGGTTCCCGAAGGTCAGTTTCTTCAATGAAGGTACTCGATGTAAAAATGTTCCATACTCAGTAAGACCGAAATATTCCTTATATTGTGGAGATTTTTTCTACGAAAGGAGTAATGTGGAGCACGAATTTGATTAGAAAGGCTGAATGATTATGTGGTCGGATTTTATTGTGTCGCGTGGGAAGCATGAAATGTGGTTTCAAGACTGCTGGACCACAAACTAGTCTAAAACGGATCATTCAAGATGGTCGTATTCACGATTTTGTATACAGTCGGTGATTGGTGATATCCCGGGCAAAAAGTCTGACAAATTGGGCAAATGTGCTAGATAGTCAAACAGGCAGCATTCTAAACGTCTTTTCTGGCAGCCTAACACAGTGAACATTCGGCTAAGAAATCTGGCACTACCACCGTAGAAACAAGCAACCATTAAAATTTTAAAAAAGTTTGACTCACGTGAACACGGTGGACATTTTTATAGGAGCAACGTTACGAGCAGAGCGGCGATGGCCAACTTCTAATGCGAAACGGTATGTTCCAGCGGATTCACAACGCATGCTGAAGGCAGAGAGCGGTGTAGCAGAGTTTGAACTTTTGTAAGCACTTCCAGAGTGTGAGCTCTCTACAACGCGTTCATCTGTTTGTCTAGGGGAACTAGGCTGACTTCGAAGTCGATATGGTTGATGTTGTACAGAAGGAGATATGCTGCCCATGATGTGTCCATTGTTGATCTCAGTCACTTTTGAAAAATAAGTCGAAGGTTCCAATGGCCAACTGTAAGCACTGTGTTTTATCAATGAGCAACAGATATTCGAAAACATACAGTAATGAATACAATAAATCGGAAAATAAGGCTCATTTCCTATTTGATTGAGCTGAATGCAACATAATATGCATGGATGGATAAACCAATAAGCAACAGCTTAACCAGTGCGGACTAGACACGTCTCTGGTTCATGGTTTGTTGGAGTTCTATGTAAATTTGCGGAACACACACTCAACCAGAATTAACAACGTAATTTACTTATGTTGATGGTTACTTCTCAGTACCGGTTGAGCAAATGATCTTCGTTAAATAAGGCTCAATTATTCAGACACAGTTTCTAGCCTGATGTTATCAGCAATCTTCATTCATTCACCCGACTCAAAATAATTTTAGGAAGCTCGGCATATTGGCTGAGAGTAAAACAAATTGCCCATCGATTGAAATTAGTTTGTTTCAAGGAGTTGGATGGGATAGCGTACGTGTAAAGGTCTTAGAGCTAGCAACTTAATGAAGGTGCGATCACACTTACAGTACAAAGCAATGGTGGCTCGATATGTGTATGGACGACTATTTGATCAATTGGAAAGTCACACCGTCAGTTATGCGAGCTACAAGTGCTTACAGTAGGAACACTTATTTCAGTTGTCGTCCAGTTAGATTGGCCGAGTTGTTTATTATGACAATACCCACTGACGTAACCTAGTGCAGACGTTTAAGCTTTCTCATAGTTATAGTTCTCTCCCTTGACCTGCTGGATCACCTGATCCTAATCTCATAGAATGTCTTTGGGGTCGTCTTGACCGAATGAATCTTAGGTTCACGGGATTCCGAGTGGTTCTAAATTAGAGATTGATGCTGTCAAAAGCCTGGTAGCAAACAAAATGAGAATACATCATGAAGTTTTCCAACAACTAGATATGAATAAAACAAGAATAAAAATACTGCAACTTAAAAGACAAATTGTCGTTGAGTATGATGTCCATTTTTAGTCTAACCATGTACAATGTTAGGGTTATGGTGCTCATGTGGAAATAAGTCTATGAAAGGTTGATCACCAAACGACAGGTGGGCGTATATGAGTAGAAGAGCAACGAGACAACTCCTGTCCGACTGGCATCGCTTGTATGATGCTCAACGTCTCTGCTCAGTTTTGTCTACCAGCACATACAAAAATAGCCACCAGGAGGAATCGGGAAAATGACCAGTACAAAGAAATTGGACCGCTCGTCCGCTAACAGTTACGCAAACGTCTACCCGAGTGTTTTGTTTCATTGGCTGCAAATCAGGAGAGATTAAGTGTCTGCACGAACTAGCCATAAAACAGATGTTAAGTGGTAACACTTACAACTGCATACAGCTGAATCTCATACGCTGTTAAGTCAAATGCGGGTGAATGGGTTGATAGAAAGACTCGAACCCAACAAGGTGGTTTAAGTTTATGCTAGTACCCCCACCTCTGGCATGAGATTTATTCGCGGATGAAAACAGTGATTTGCGTGTCAGCGTTCACACTGCTGTGCTGGTAACTGGTCTGATGTGAACACATTTTGGTTCTGAGTAAGTTAATTTGTACAGCGCGAGTCAAGATTAGTTGGAAACTGTTCAGGAACAATCCTGACAACCAAAGTACACCTTATTAAGCAACAACTTTCAAATTCTCTGCACCATTTACGTAGAGGCAAGTTTACAGCTGAGAAGCGATTAACAAATTGACGAACTTGAAAAAACATTACTAAATGAGCGATAAACTTTTGCGAATATTCAACACTTCATCAAATAGGATAATCTTATCGTAGCACATCTGTAACACATCGGATGAACTAATTTGGAAACTAAGCATCACAAAATAGCGCCTCCTAGTAGGCCAAGAGAAAGAGAGAGAAAAATGGTTGGAAGTTAAGCCAAACGACATCGTGGAGGCAAAACTGCATATAAATCAGCAGTATGAGTCACATGGTTCGCTCTTATCTCAATACTGTCGGTTGAAAAAGTAAGCCAAAGTATTACATTTGCGTGTTACTCAACTAGATGGAAAGTTCACAGAACGTCTACAAGAGCAAAAGGAGAGGAAAAGAGTATGATCGGACGATCAATCCATGAAGAAAGATAATCAAAGTGACGATGATTAACGAACATCTTCAGAGCCGAAAGAAAACTTTCTGATACATAACTATTG
>JTDE01021569.1:4739-32331 GCA_014338405.1 Paragonimus skrjabini miyazakii | reverse complement strand
AACTTTCGAATTCTCTGCAGCATTTACGTAGAGGCAAGTTTACAGCTGAGAAGCGATTAACAAATCGACGAACTTGAAAAAAACATTAGCAAATGAGTGATAAACTTTTGCGAATATTCAACACTTCATCAAATGGGATAATGTTATCGTATCAACCTGTAACACATCGGATGAACTAATTTGGAAACTAAACATCACAAAATAGCACCTCCTTAACAGGCCAAGAGAGAGAGAGAAAAACATTGCTGGAAGTTAATCCAAACGATATCGTGGAGGCAAAACTGCATATAAATTAGCCCTATGAGCCATATGGTTCGCTCTTATCTCAATACTGTCGGTTTAAAAAGTAAGCCAAGGTATTACATCTGCGTGTTACTCAAAACGGTGGAAAATTCACAGAACGTATACAAGAGCACAAGGAGAGGAAGAGTATAATCGGACAATCAATCCATAAAGAAAGATAACCAAAGTGACTATGATTAACAAACATCTTCAGAGCCGAAAGAAAACTTTCTGATACATAACTATTGATAATTCGAACCTAATTAGATGAAGAAAACATGATATAAACAAACGTGTATGTGACAGAAAAAAAGTGGTGGTGATATCGATTGCATGGTTGATTTCAATTTCTGGGATTCAGAGTGAGAGACTGTCAAACCTTAAAGACAGACGATTCAGTGTCTGTTAGAGAAACGGTCCACCCTAAAGAAACACCGTGGATGTTAAATGTAAACTTCCATCACTTACCAACATTGTCCGCGTAGAACCCAGAGCGACGTGTGTGCTAGCAGAGGGTGGGTCGTAGAACAAAATATCTCGGTAGGCAGCGATGGCGAATCGCTCGGATACAGTTGATCTGAAAAGCCCCGAATCACCATCGAACTCGTTCGATGTCTGTGAAGATGGGTTTTTACTTGGAAGTCGAAAACTGGCCTCTAGTTCTGTAAACCCAACGGCGAGACCGACCACATGAATCAACATGCATGCGGAAAGCTCATCTGTAACATTCTGCGCATGTGCTGCAATACGCTCTGGGGAAACAATATGCATAAAACCATTTCTAAACAACTCGAATTAAAACGCGTAACTGAACGAAATGCAAACGGAATAATACGCGTGGCCATTGGCGGCACTGTTGATATTTCATTAATATAAGGACGTGAAAAAGCTATTAGTTAGGGGGGGAGGAGAAATGGAACTTAATACATGAAAGCCCAATAACTGAATTCAAACAATCAACACCAAGACGAGTACATTTTTCAACCAAACAACAGGGTTACAAAATGAGACACTTACAGAATAAATCGAAAAGAACGATAACATGCACAGGATCGCCTCATAAACAGTTATCACAGGTTCATCGCTCCAGTACCACTGTACATCCGCGGGTATATGAAGTAGGACCAAACGACAAAATGGGACCAACACAAACGACAACATATTTTCGGCCCAAGTGGTTACACAAACATGGTGGAGCCACTCAAACCCGACCAATCCGTGACTACTTTGTGTACATGGTTAGGTTACACAGAGCAATGCTCAAGTGATGCAAAGATTTCCGTGTTAGAACTTAGCACTCCAGATAAGGATATCGCAAGGTGCACATAACTGCGGCATCATCGTCAGCGCATTGTGATTGGATATCAAATACATTGTCCTAAGGCTTCTTTCCAGGAACAAGAGGAACAAATTGGGTATTCAAACCACCTATTGATACGAAAATATCTAAGTGTCTAGTCTTCGTATGAAAATCGACAACGGTTCCATAGAATACATTCATGGCAGCAACCCAACTATTGTCCATTACAGCGTACGCCGAAATAGTTTGTATTAACAGACATTAGCCGATGCGTTAAATCTGACGACGTAAAAGAAGCCATATCATGCAATCCAATAATGTAACCAATGCTCCGCGTCTGAACTCGGTTGGATCTACATTCTAGGTTGGCCGAAGGATTCAGAGTCGAAGTCACCAGAGACAATGACACGGAAACACTTCAATCGACTATAATCTACAGCTGACAGCAATAGCTGAAAACGCTCATTCTAACGACTCAAGAGTCTGATTTAACTGGCAGTGACAAGGATAGCTTACTCACAGGGGCATATTGATTAAAACGGGGTTGTCACATCAAAAAGTGACTTTTGAGTGCAAAGTGATGCGGAGATTGTTTTCCTACTAGAGGAAGGATGAGTAGTGAGTAAGCACTGACAGTTTAACCCATTATCTGGCATAAGTGTCAAGTGGCGGACAGCAAAAATCACCACAAAAGCGGCAATGACCACAATTGCACGCCACATTTGACTTTCACATGGCGAAGGTGCAAAGAACACAATAGTGGTTTTATGTCTAGATGACGAGCTACTGCATACACATTATGCTACCCTATCCAATCAACATTGAATTTTGAAAATGAGGATGTGCACACCAAGCGATGGACTTCGCGAATGCGATGTCGGAAAAATCACGTTGAAGACAAAGTTCAGACTGGTATCCCTTCCCCCAGATTTCATTGTCTGATATCATCACTTGCAAATAAGCATTTCATCGCACATGAATGACCAAAACAAGGCTACAATCGGAGCAAATCCTGCGCTCAAACTATATTGGTTTTGCGATGATCAACTGATGTTCTAACGACGAGGAATGGAAATTGAGAATTGTAGGTCACGTTCATCTCATGATCCACTTCGGTTCTGGATGCAGACGACAAAAGATGATAGCTAATCCGAATCAGTAGTGTGAATGCTACTGCTTTCACAGAATTATCTCTGTTGCAAGTCAGACCAATGAAATAAGGGAGTGAACACCAACAAGGAAGCTGTTTTGCACATGCCGTTTCATTTCCGTTTGTAAACCGGTTACTTGGTTGCAAGGGGATGACAACAGTTATTTACTGTTAGACGCAAGAGTTCCGCAAACAAACCAATCCATTCCTATTATCACTAAGCTATGCCTTTTCCAATAATTATATAATGCTACTAATGAAGATGATGACGAACTACAACGTGAACAGACGTGGACAGAAAAACGTACACTTCGTTTTGTCTCCATAAGCAAGTCAAACGTTGGTAAATGAAAGTGCAGTCTCAAAAGTAAGGTCTACGATCTTGTCACTCACACGTTTATTATCAAAATGTGATCAGCTATCCAGATACCAGATCCAAAAATTTAAGGAACGGCAAATAAACTTGAACCAATAAATTGACAATTCTGAGAAACAAAGCACGATTCACGTCGACAAACCGTTATGGTCAACATGATACAACTAAGATGGATAACCCGGGTGCTCATGGTCACAGGATACCCCAATGTTAAAAATAATACCTTGGAAGAGGACCGACACCAACTGAAACATAATTAGTTGAAGGGGGTTCGGAATCGAAGTCAAACTTTCACGCACGGACGATATCACCCGGTGTCGCACTGATGAAGCACATACAAAGTAAACGTCACTAGTTATGTTGTCCATGAAAAGTAACATGCTAGTCAGTCAGATGCTGACCATCCGAAACATGTTTTCAAACAAAGATGACTAGGTGAAAACACTTGGTCCGAATATTTGTCCGAATAGATCCAGGCCGTAGGGGACTGTTAACTTTCTAGATAAACAATGAAATAAGCAACAATATATAACTATGGAACATAATAAACTTGCGATATCTCGGCGATAATGGCTCCTGCCTCTAACCATACTGTCGCCCGTACGAGCCTTAGTACTGAGATCGCTCAGGTTTGAACTTGAACAGCTTGAGTACATCAAATGTACACGCGACCTAGACTAACACGCTATGGTACACCCATCGTGGTTAAAAAAACCGGAGACCAAACCACACATTATAGTCAGTTTATTTTCCATGAGCAACGGTAAAAGAAAACAAGTACTCACAGGGGATAGTTCATAATCAATAGTTTCATTCCCCGTATAATCCCGTTCCTCACAACCGAACCAATCGGACTTGTTGGTTCCATAGAGAATCAATCAAGTTTTACGGGTAGCGTGGTAAAAAAAAACGGCAGTCCAGAGACCCTAAGCCTCCATTGCCATGCTAAACGCCGAAATACTATCCACTACGTCATTCTCTTATCTGAACAGGGCTTGAACTCATTCATTGTCAATTTTAGTCCCTTCGCATGACGTCTTCTTTATTCACATGAAGAACTCTGACATGTTTGTTTTTACACTACTCAATTAAACTGTTTGGGTCGCTGCTTCGTGTGTTGCCAGCTGATAAAGGTTAAGCTCCGTGCACATATCCCACTTGGTTGTAAGTTTGTCGATAATTAACTTATTATATACGGAACCGATTTTATGAGTAAATCATCAACATTTCGTTTTGTTCCCCGCGAATATACAGGTTCACAATTGCCCAAATAGACTACGTACAACCGTGGATCATTACAGATTCCATAAGACTGTTAGGACTAACATGATTCTCGATTGAGTTAGACAAATGAAAAAAACAAACCAAAAATATTTGTCAAGTTTACAAAACACTCGAATTAGCGGCCATGTTTTATTTATTGATTTTTAGTCAATTAAAGCCTAACAAGCCAGATCTTTATGAAAGCGTTACTCATACAACATACAGAACCCACTTCTGTTGAGTACATTATTTGCGTGAAGCGCAAACAGAAACGTCAGGTAGCAGATGGTGAATCGACGGACAAGTGATAAAGAGCTCTTGGTTGCTCACACACAGTGAGAATAAACCGGCAAGCTGATTCCAAATAGTACAGTAGTGCATAGAAATGAACGCGTCCATTCATATATGTGAACCAAACGAGCGTTCAGCACTGGATGCTGATCGTTGACGCCTGTGAGATGCGGAAACTTTTGAGACGTGGCGCGTTGAATACTCATTCAGTTTTGTCATGGTTTGACGTATCAGTCTTTGCAAACTTAGGTAGCTTATGTGATCCGGCTAATTTGTTCGTTCATGTCGTATGTGACAATAGATGAATGGCAAGCAAAATGTAGAGCCAACCGGTCACTAAGTCAACTAGAAATATGCCTGGCCATAAATCGCGTAGGGAATCCACATTGTTTAGTGAAGTGTCACCGTCAAAAAGGGCTACAGTTAGAGTCAATTCGCAGACATGTATGACGTCGGTAGTCTAACAGTCACGTCACCCGTGTCCTACTTGAGTCGCGCTTGTGCCTGCTCAGCCTGGATATTGATTGGCTGGTCCACAGACTCATCGATATTGTACAGGCGTCTACGTCATCCTCCGACATTCACACTCCACGAATCACGTGGTCGTACTATTCTATTCAAACTGATTAGCCTTGATTATTTTCCTGATTAACTTGTGTACAAGGTTTACGTTGGTTGGTTGTGGGCTTACAGCACGAATGCAACCACTGCTTCACTGCTACGTTTGGAATTAAAAGTATTTGGCGTCGCTGGATTCGAAGTTGCATAATGTCAAATTTACTACAAGGTCCGGATCAGATCTGCTGAGATTTGGATTTTCTGAAACTACGTTTACAGACTATGTGAAGATGATGCCGAGGAAAGTCAAGCAACTTCACTTCGGACAGGAAGGTTGAAGACGTCTGTGAAGGAGACCTTCTTGATTTTTGGGACTGCGAGCTAAAACATGTACAAGGCTATTCAAATATTCTCAACTACGACAAGAACTCGGTGAAAAGCTGGATACTTATTTCATGTCTGACTTGTGCTATGTATTAATGCGAGTATAGTTCAACTTCACAGAAGAAAATAGGAGGCATTTTCTTAATCTAACAGCCAATTTCCGGTGTGTTAGAATCAAGAATCACTGACATCAGAAGATTCCAGTAAAATGTCCTGGGATCGTGCACGTGATTTTACTCAAGCAAAGAAATTCAGAAACAAACTAAACGGTCTGTTTCCATCACACTGAATGCGCGAACCGCCTCACTGTTCGTTAGAGCTCGTTGCTGACATTCCGTCATGAAAGTTGTTATCGATATGGTAGTTAACAGTATTGGGCAAATTGTAAAACGTAACCCGCATTTGATGTCAATTGCTGTTTGTGTGATAAGTTTGGCTGGAGTTACAAACATAAACAATAAACAAGAAGAGGCAATTTTTTGGAACTACCTATTCGATGGTGACGAGTTTCCTATTGTTATTCCCTCGATTGATCTAGGACTATCCCTTCCTGATATACGTATTTGAACTATATGATCAAATAGTACCCATTCATATGAAACTAAACTCATCATCTCTCATCACGGTTGATTCATATGATTTTCGTCAATGTCGTTTTGCATTTTTACTTGTTCACCTTATTCGTCTGAAATTGATTCGAATAACATTATGCCTATCCTGGGATAATATACATAACACGCTATTTGTAAACGATAATCACAAGCACAGTGTAACAGTCTATGCTGTAAAGAAACGGATATTTAGGTGGAATTCAATGCCTTCTTTGATAAGAAGACAATAGTTAATATACGGACAGATTTAATAAGATCGCGCTATCCAACTTTTGTGTGACTATACTAGAAGAACATCTAGGGAAATGTATCGAACACGATTTGAAGTCAAAGTCAATTCATTCAGCATGCCAGGACTATGACTGATACCACTGTCGTTCCTAGTGTCTTCCAATAAATGATTTAAGAGGATCTAATCAAGCTGAAGTATTGTTCACAGCAGATGCATCCGTAGACGTAGTTTTAAAAAAGGAAGGATTTATTCCTACCTGCAATGACTTCTGAACGTTTAACAACAACATCATTATGGGGAAGTTTCCTTCAAGTACTAAAGACAAATTAACTATCTGGAGCAAAGGTAGTTTCGAAACTTGAGATTAAGACCGCCTATCTTATATGCCCATGATCCTTGATTCAAGAACTCTATTGGCAATTCTCACACAAGAAGGAATGTATTAATATAGGTCTCAGTTATGTCACTGTGGCATGACAGAAATTCACCATACTTCAGTTAGCTGATTTAATAAACTGTGTGACTTAGACAGCTATTAGTTGCGCTTCCGAAAAACTTTCTGAAGATTAATCAGCATTTTGTATATCAACGATTAGACAGCCTAGATTTACCGCTTTATCATCGAAAATGTCAGTTTATCCTACGAGAATTCATAGTTCCAGAAAATCTTAATCTCAGTCACTGAAAGAAACTACTCTACAGGTGAAAAAGAAGTCTTCAGCTGTGTTTGGGCTTGTGAAAAATGACACCGTTTATTCTCCGGACAGCGAAGTGTTTAGCGCACTAATCGTTAATCTCTTACCACTCTTTCTCTGTCGTCGAAATAAACATCAGAAAGTTTCAAGAATTAGTCAGTGACATGCACATCTACGCGGGACAACAGTATCAATTAGCCGATGCGTTTTTGCATCTGCCCATATAAATTGAGAATGAAAATGAATAACTCGAAGATGTGAATGTGAAAACAGTCTCGAATGATGTTTAGTTGTCAATCGTAATTTCAAAAAGCATATGATGGACGGAATATAGAGGACGATTTGATTCTTACGAAAGCCCATGACTATATGTCGACTCCATGACCCGACAAAATGGACTTCTAGCCTGAAGTATTACCACATTTTGTTGTACTACATGGGTTATCAACAGTTGATAAATGTGATCTAAGAGACCTTCGCTTTGTCATATCATAATCTGTTATTGGAGATGTAATAGCGACTGAGCATGAGGAAGAATTCGATATAGTAAGGACGAAAGCTCGTATCCTCAAATAATATTAGTCACCGAAGTTAAATTCCCGTGTGGAAGCGATAATCAGATAATGTTTCGCTTATCAACATGTAGACAAAACCGCCAAGTCGATCAACGTGCCTATTCAACCTGCTGGGCAGCACAGGAAACCATGGACAGAAATTGCTGTTAATATTATGGGACTATTTGCAATTGCAACGATGCAACATAAAATGAACATAATTGTAGGCAAATGTTTTTATAAAAAGTGGCTTGATGTTCTCCTATGTGGTGATAAAACTATGGTGAGCATCTTTTTAATCGAATTGGCTTATCCGAACAAATGGTTAATGATAATGGATTTCATTTTCAAAGTACTGAGTTCCAACAACTCTTGCACAAGAAAGATGTCCTACATGTAACAACCGTACCACACAACTCAACAGCCAATGACATGGTTGAACATCTTAATTATATTTTAGAGGGAGCTGTCCAAACAAATGTGTGCGGAGGAAAACATTGAAAAGAAGATGTAGTTACTGCCTTGGTAACATACAAGACTACGCTCCCCACAGCTACAAGGAAAATATCCTCTCAGTTTATGTTTGGGAGGAACATAAAGACTCGTTCAGGACGCGATTAAAGGAGGAAGCCAGTGAACTAACAAGCCCAATACAGGTCTAATTTGTACGGTTGTTCCCTTTCTGAAATCGCACTGGATGACGGTGTAGAACGTGGATGTAACAAGGTAAGGCATCAGACGGATGGCTTCAGCAGTACAACGGTGAAGATGATATGTATGAGGGCAAGCTGTCATAAACAGTATAGCCGCACAAAATGCATGATAAAATATTTACTTCCATATAATAAATCTATATATATACCTCGTATACTACAGTTTATAGTCAACTGTACATACCGCGGAATCGTGTGATTTGAGACTACAGTTTAGAACACAGAATGGCGTACATGGAATTTTGATTAAATTATGAAATATCTCCTCACTAGCGCCAGATAGACAAAACCGAGGGATGATGCTATTACAGAAGTACGATTGTACATAAATCAGGAGCAAAATAATAACGGTTATGTAACCATAAAAAAATCGAAACATAACATAAAAGGACATAAAAAGTTTGGAAAACAGCTTCCTTTTATAAGTCTAGTGAGTTCAGCGTAGCTACGAACACATTCCCAACAGTTAAACGTCTTTAAATGAAGTGACATATAGTGTTGGTAACGCAGAACAATCGTTAGTCACGGTATATGGAAGTCATTTCTAAAGGATAGAAACAAGCAATGTACAGAAACAGACTCTTGGGTTGATACAGTGGTCAACAAAGAATGTGTTATGAACTTTTTCCGGTACTATTTGGTGCAGTGATTTGGTTAATTGTAAGCACATGTATAGGGTTTCTAACAGCCAGCCTAATTGTCCGTTGTCAGTAGTATTCGCTCAGTTAGAATTTGTAATGAACACAACGCTTAAATGGAAATACAAGTAAACAATAAGGATGATCAAGACGAAGTGACCTACCAGGAAGTACTTTGATAACTGAATCATCTAAAGGACGAAAGAGAATATCCAAGGCGCGGCAATCAGTCAAACTACGACCTTGAACGTCCAACACAGCCAAACTAACAGTTAATACAAAGCGATCGTCACTGTGATCGCCTATATGTTGGTAACCGTCTGTCGAATGAGTAGTGCGGTGAGGAGAGGGCACCATAACCTCCGACGGACCGGGCACGAATTTGAGTACAGTTGGTGAAGTGACAATTACTCGAGCTGAACCACATAGCTGGGGATTGGACGGACTTGAGGCGACAACGACTGCATCACCAAAAGCCTATCAGGACAATTGAGGTGGAACAAAAGAAAGACACAGAAAACAGCTGAACATTTCGTACAACCTGGTTATCCATGAAACATATAAGTGAACAAACCATGAAAGGAGGAAACTGACATCTAAACATACACACAGAATAGACTGAAACAAGCAAGTATCGCTCAACAGACAGAAGTACATAACACAAGTGAACACCAAAAACGCAAAATAAATATGCATCGAGTTTGCACAGTGCACAAACGATAAGAAAATTGTAGTTTGACTCTACGGAGCAGTAGTTAAAGTCGAAAGTTTCTTTAAAATGTACAATGCTGGGATTTAACAAAGGTGTGTAAAAGAATAGCAAACTACATTGAACCACCCATTTCATATAACATTTTTGGGTATATACAATTTCGATCTTAACTGAGTTATGTAGCCCTATCATTATTATCGTTTATTTTGAAGAAGACAAGACAAGAAAAGTGCAAGCAGTGACAGAATAAAAATAGAAACTAGATGATTTCAAACAATTTGGCTGTCAAATGCAGAACGTTGCAATGCCAAACAACTGGCGTGTCTCGTTGATCAAAGTGGTACACACATAGAACACCATTGTCATCAAACGAAGACGTTCAGTTGGGCATGTTGAAAAAAGCAAAAAATTAAAAAAAAATCTTCGCTAAATCAGTGAAAATCTGGGGCATCGGAGTGTTGACACGATCTAGGCTCATCCAACTGGACGGTGAAACACGCTTTTATAGTTAGATCGTTGTCAGAAAAAAGGTAACAATCAAAACCGTGTCTCAAATTCTCGAGGGACTGGACAGATAAGCAATTAGACGGCAGTCCCAGTTAGAGAATGACATCACACGAAGATTGGCAAATGATTTCACAGTACGTGAAGACCACAGGAATATGACAGACTGAGTTCATTTGGCAGCTCAACATATAAAGGGCCGACTCGATAGCGACCTAATGAGAATTGGTCTGGCACTCTCCAATTTTATCACACCAGGTAGTCTGCCTTTAGTATGCGTCAGTTATGCTGACATCACAGGCCATAGTTTTGTAGTCAAGAAACGCGACAAAGTGTCGCTTGACGAAAGGGGATCGCGTTGGTACTCGCAACTCCTAGTAGACTACATGATCGAGATGGAATATTCTCCCTACCAGGTTCTTAACCGGGTGGCTGTACCAAACACAATACACATTATGTGTGATACAGCAGGATGGAAGAATATGAGCTGCAATTTCCGGTGGATAGCAGTTACCACAGAAGAGAACTGACCGATTAACCTGGCCACTTCGTGAATGCCGGACAATAACTCGGAGTAGGCCTAGTCACATGGATAATCCTAAGAAAGATGCAGACTAGATAGAGCAGCCAATGATTGCAGAGTGGAGAACAAGACACTTTTCGAAGACCAAGACTGTTCATAATGTGATACAGTCTGTCTATTCATACCGCACGAGCTTCTCCCTTGGTCATTACAATCATGCGACTGAGGCACACCAGGACGTCGACGTCAATCATAGCAGAGCCAAACGACCACATAATTGGGCATTGCCTGGAGAGTAGTCTCTTTACTCGTGAATTGTGCACTATGGGAACAGTGGTAAGTAAATTCTGAATGTCCAGTCCACCGAAGTGAATTGGGGCGTGGACGCAGCTGAGTGACGTCTTTTGATAATCGGAACCACCAACGAACAATCTGACCTTTGAATATACTGCGATGAACTTCGCACAAGATTAACAAGCGATTCCGAAATCAGACGCCGAATCAGCAGGTAAATGAACTGGTACGGCTTCAAAGTCATTTATGCGGTTTTATTTAGCGTTGTACGAAGTTGCAGTGAGTGAGTAGTGAAAGTTTCGACTTTCCAGGCAAGCAGCATTCCTAAATGGGTCACCGTGTCGGATGTCTTCGGTGAGTGGATTACGTTCGGGTCGAATTGAATGGGTTCGTGGGCGAGCGCTGTCGTGTTATGCTTGTAGTCACCACGAATGGTTAACAGCTTCGTCTACCGAGTGTTGACTTCAATCCGACTAGCATCAGGGAAATAGATGGAACTACAAACTAATTTCCGCCAGGAGGAAAGGAACATCAGAGTAGGCGAAACCTGTCTACAATGTCGTGGAAGTGGTAGTCAAACTCAGACTCCAATTCATTCACAGATGACAATAGGCCACAGATGCGACCAACGAGATTCGCACGCCTTCTGTGTTGGTTGAAATCAGTCGTGGTCGAAAATATGCATCAACGGTTGATACAATCAGAGAATGTGAGTGGCTGAGTGCCTACGCTCCTTGTATCAGTCCGTCCTTGCATTAATGCCCACGAATGTGTCGACAGATCAGCTTTGGATCTGTAAATTTAGCCACATTGCGGCCAGACGTACTCCGTTTGCCTTTTCTGTGTAGTGGTAGATTTCGATATAAAGGTGCTGGAGACGTGCATTGTTATGATTGATCGGTGTCAGGTAGGGTGGTGGGTTCTATCCGAAATGGCTGAACATTTAACAAGTCCAGGCTTGTACTCAGATTGTCCAGTTGATGCTAAGAGGCAGTGGTTCAGAAGATTTTGGAAAGTAGGCTTGAGGATTCCAGTAAGCTTGGTGTTGAGCTTCTTCCTGGAGCTAGGGTGACCAACCTGAAGTATGTGGATGACAGTGTCATACTTAGCCCCTCTGTCGAAGACATGCAGACCATGCTGAACAAGATGAGTGGTCGAGCTGGTTTGTATGGAATGTACTTCGCACCTTCAAAGTGCAAAGTGCTGCTTCAAGACTGGGGCATTCCTACTCCTACTTTCCACATTGCAGGTAATCCGCTCGAGACTGTGGACAGTTTCACATGTGGGTAGAACTATCTCGTCAGCTTGTAATATTGCTGATGGTATATCAGCGAACATAGTATAAACACGAGTTGCCTTTGCCAGCCTGTTATCTGTGGCATCGAAAAGACGTTCAATTGTTGCGGAAAGGAAGGATATATACTGCTTGTGTACGTTATGCTTCGTTCTATGGTTCAGAAACGTGGCTCGTTTTTGACGAAGATCTAAAGAGCCTTGTTGTGTTTGGTCATCGTTGTCTCCGCGAACTGACCCACATTAAGTTGACTGATCGCGTGAGCAACACGGCCGTTCATCTGCGCGTATTCCGGAAAGCTGGGGAGGCGCGATCAATTGGTCAAATACTCACGTTGCACAGCTTTTGATGACTGAGTCACGTAATCTGTATGCCGTTTGATCGTTTACCGTATTGGGAATTATATACTGAGACCATCAACAGTCGGGTGAAACCACATAGTGGTCAAGCAACAACGCTGTCACGAAATATCAGGACCCTGGCTGCTCTATCGTGCAAGGTAGGAAGGTGTTCCCTACCTGGATGGGGTCCTCATGATCAGTTAAATCGCCGGTTAAAAACGCTACCCGAGATGGTGGTGTACCCTAGTTCATAACATTTCCAGTTCTTTCCCTTAGTCTTGCCTTAATACTTTCTACCCTTTTCAGTAAATTTTCCTTCTAGGATATTCCACGTCACCATTGAGGCGAGTTGCGGCCCCAGCCACAGTACCTTTAGGTGAGGCTTATGACTGTTATGATGACGACGCTGATGATGGTTCAGATCACCCATTTGACCCTCAGCCTTCATAATTACTAAACCAAAAATCAACAACCAGTTTTGATGGCAAACTATACTCCGATCGCGACACACTTTTGTTGCTGTGTACGTCAAAAGGCAACCGACTGGTCGTGTGGGCTTCCGCCAAGTGGTCGCAAAATAGTCCGTGGGATTCAGACAGTCATCTGTTATATACAGCTCCGGCGAAAACATTCAAAAATCACCTCGTGATGTTTTTCAGCAAACGGCGTTGACCGGGCTGCATTAAAACGTAAATCAACTTGCGGTGTGGTGACAAATATTCTGCCAGGTAAATCCATTTCTCAAACTCTCATCTATCATATAAGGTAACACACAAACGGGAAAAGTGACATGTTCCGTGGTAGCTAGTAAACAGTATGTCTTAGCCGATCACGAAATCGATCAGGTTTCTCGTAAAACCCCTTCATCAATTGCCGAGCATCTGTTAAAAACTGGTTATTGTGTGAATCAAAAAACAGGTTTCATAGCAAACTGGCGTAGTAAAAAGTATCGATTGTTCAGAGTTATCGAAGTCCTGCTGACGTTTGATTAGTGGTCATAATTCTATATCCAAAAACTGTGAACTGAGGCGCTGAAATCACCATAGTCTTAACACACACTCAGAAATTAAGCATTTATGCTTCTGAATGTTACACGCCGTGTAATCGATGAAAGTTTGATAAATAAACCCAGCTCATAAATCGTCTATCTTCAAAACACAGTAGGAATGAGCGAGTGGTGTGAAATTTACATTGTTTGGCTGTTGATGCATTCCTTCAGTTGAATCACGATCCGCAAGAGTATCGCGAGAGACAAATCGATTCCGCAGGAGTAAAACGAACGGCAGATGTGCAACCATTCAGCCCGTGATGGCGGAGTTGTACATTTCGCGTATCGGCAAGGCGTTCACTACTCCATGCTTCATCTAACATGAACCTCAGCGATTTAGAATAAATAAAGCAATCAAATCCCAACTATCTTGTCTAGCAGGGTAGATGGAGAGGTCGTGTTCAGGGCTGGATACGGTTTGACTAAATACAGAGAAACCTGGCGACAGTATCCAACATGTAGCGTGTCACAAATTACGGGATACTAATCAATTCTCTGAACTAATCCCATACTTGTAAACTGCTTTATAATCTAAAAAAAACTCGACCACAGTATCATCAAATCTAGCCCAAAGCACAGTAAGAAGGAGGTGGGCAAAATTCGAATGGCGTACTCTACTCATTCCAAGACTAATTCAGGCTCAACAAATAGACTATCTCGGATACATGTGGTGATCATTTCGAAACACCCGCATGCTATTAAAAACAAGAGATTACTGCTATGTGTTTTCGTTTTTGACATAAACGCTTTCATATAACTTATTTACCCATAAGATCTGTTGCGTTTTGATGCATGTCAATGCTGTGATGGACCCAGTATATCTATAGTTGGCTGCCAGTCTAACAGAAAGTAAACACTAACATCAAACTTGTGACTAAACACTGTGAAAGTGAAAGATCCGAGTCTGTGAATAGATAATCAACCAGAAAATGTGTAACACTCATGAACAAATCATTCATATAACCATATAGATATCTTCGACGACAGTATAATATAAAAAGTAAACTTAAAAGAAATCCAGAACAAAGTTACTGCTGTGGTTTAGTGATTGTCTGAACAACCTATCAACAATCAATATGATCTCAAACTAAAGTCTTATTTCGAATTATGACAGTGAGACTGAGAAAACAATTCTGGCAACACATCTTAGTCATGAAAATTCGGTTACCTAAAGATATGACGGTCACTAACGGTCATTCTCCTGAAGAGAGATGATTTGAAAGTTTATTATTAATAGTATTCAAATTAAACACATAAAAGTAGAAATAACAGAGAGAGAAAATGTGGATAGTTAGACAGACGTAGATGAATGAGAGTAAGTCTAGGAAAAAAGTACAGTATAACAAAGATATTTAAAAAAACTGGCAGAATGAACGAGAGCCCATGAGAAGCACATCGTTCATTATGGGTCGTAATTCCTCAACCATATCAGTCTGATAAATAGTGAAGACAGCAAAGCACAAAGTAGTCATGATCTTAATGTACCTACCTGAACAACGGACACATCGCCCTCGTGGTTTACCGAGATGGCCGAAGTCTCATTTGCGCGTCCGGGCAATGCAATCCAGTTGTACTGTCCGCTACCTCCAGTAGCCTTTAGTCGGAATAGGTCCGTATCAGAATTTTTCGTTCGCGCTGTCCCCGGTAAAATAACAGTCGACGGAAAAACCAAAACAGGAGGATAGATGGTCAGCTCTTGCACTCCAACAACAGAGGTCTTGGTCAAAATTACAGTGCCATCCTGAAATCGACAAACAGGGAGACAGTAGGAATCCAGCACAAACCTCAGTAGTCAGCAAATCGTAGGGTTTACTGATAAGCAATGGGAGAATCAACTTATAAGCCTTGAACATCATTTACATTTGACCACACCTTTGTCATTCAGACAGATTGTTCAGCCGGCTCATTTTGAAGAAAAAAACATTAGAGTTGAGTTTCGCTTTTTTTGCAGTTCGTCAGTAAGGTACATCTCTGTCACAATCGGGATTTGAACTCTGACAAACGTGTTGATCACTGTACCACTAATTACACAACAGGCATGACCAACTTATTAATCTAAACCCTCAGCTATATTCAATTGTGAATAATATTCAGGTTGCTCGGTCGCTCAGGGTAAAAGACAAAAACCAAGTATGTACCACAGAAACTTGGCTTAGGTCCAAATAGGATGACCTACTGAAAAGAGGCAGAAGGAAATAAAGCAACGATAGAACAAGGTGGTAAGTTTGGACTACACATCACAAGATGACACTGCGTTGAACTGGAAAATGTCGGATTGTCCAACAGAGCACAGGCATTTAAAATAGCTTGGGCTCGATCCCAGAAAGCCAGTCATAAAAAGCTGTCAACGTTGCAACAAACATGAACAGTAGTTCATGGGTCACTCCTTATACGGTTGCGTAACTTGGTCGATTTGCGAAAAAGAGTATCACTCTTTGCCAACCAGTGTGGTGAGAACATTACGTTGGCAACGATGAGGTTTACCAAAAGGTCATCGGGATGATTAGGTTCTGCTGATCATAGAGCGTTGATGGACCGTTCAACAGACATTGTAGATCCAGTCGTTCTATATGCGTTAGCCTATAGCACAACCCATCGTGTTCAGTTTACGTGTGCTGAGCCTGGCTAGTGATGAGAGACTAGTGACTGACGTGTGAACCCGGTTTGAAGAACAGAAACTTTGATACCAGTAGGGTGGCCCGACTATTAGGTCTACGTGTAAAAATAGCTAAAACCTTAGTTGGGGATATTGTGAGGGCATGGTGGATAATCGGTGTACAACTCACGTGTATTAAACCAACAAAGGTGTGTTAATCGTCAATAACACCGTTATTATGTGCCATGCAATTGGCTGAATGTTATACATAAGTATATGGAATGTTGTATGCATAAATTCCCCCTTACCGACGTTTGAAAATTAAACAAACCCAACGATGAAATATAAGGAAAAACAATGCGGTTGGGGGAATAGTTTAGGTTCAGCGCGAGTATGACAAAGACGAAAATGGTACATAAGTGACCTTAATGAACAATCATTATAAAACCCACCTTGTTGACAATTCCTGTCAATTTCGCTTCAAGAGAAACAATCCCGGGAGTGGTGGGTTGCAACAGAAGAAACGTGGCGTTTTCTGTTGAATTTAGCAACTAAAATTCGACAAGTTAGTTCAATTACAACTCGAGGTAAAAGGACTCACATGAAAATGTACATCCGGAACGTTGACCTCCAAGCGCACATTGTCTGTTGGATACAAGCGGTGACTGTTCTGGTCATAGATATCGATTTGGATAGTATACTGCCTTCCGACCTCCATGACCCAACTACGAGCAGCAAAGGGCGACACGGGTGGTTGGTGTGTGGCAGCAGTGATGGCCTTTTGACACAAATTCGAAATATCATTGGTCTGCACCGCTTGCATGGTAAAACCCAAGTAAGCCGGTTCCACAACATGAATCAACGAAGTCGGCAACTGGCGTCTGGGCAATCGAAGGTCATCATCACCAAGAGTATGGTCGTGTATAGCCTTCTGCAAATTTTCCAAAGCTTCCTCAACATCTGAAAACAAAACAAATCATTTCCATCGAAAACGAAACAAACGCTGTAATTACTGTCTACCTGCAAAATCAGCTGTGAACAGAAATTATGAACCATGAATAAAAAAACAGCAAGAGTACGGTTGCGCGCAGTTTTACATGCACACATTTGAGCTGTTCCATTAAATGACACGGCACGAGATGCTGCTGATCCTGACAACGTCCTACGAAATGGTAAACTAACAAATGAATACAGACGTACGAAGAAAAAACAAGCAACAAAATCACGACGGAGAAGAAGGGTTAACAATATACGCACTTCCAGCAATACAACCATTTTCTTCGCAATGTCACAAATGACGAACAATTGAGAATGTGTCACATACTTTTGTTACCCTCACTGACATTTCGTCAGTTATATCACAAACTGAGATGAAACCATCGGGATATCATGTGGCGTCTGTACATGAGGAAATAGTGAATCAAACGTACAACTAATTGTGATAATCTGGTTATCTAAACACCGGGCACAGACACGTTTTAAAAATGTCAACTCTTGAGAACTGGGTTAGGCTGGAAACTGCGCTCAGGTAGTCAGTGTATGACTTGGGTTTGGGAGCTCAGAACAGCGGATGTTAAGAATTGGTTCCATTGGCAGCTGATGGCCCCAAAGAACAAGTCTGTGACAAACATACCGCCATGTGAGAAAAAAAGGAGTACTGTGTAAGGTGACGGAAGAAACAAACGTGGAGAGAGAAGAAAAAAATTACAACGATACACACAGAGATTCGCAACACGAGTGCCACTGACTTCCATTCCCCGCAACATCACAAAGCGTCTTCAACCAAAGGGGATCAGTGTCCTTCGGACCATAACCAAACAGCCTGGAACGTCCGATTGAAGCAAGCTTTAATTGAAGTTTCCTCATACCCTTAATCCAACTCATGCACTGACCACCAGGATGCCACCGCCAAACTAATCCACCACTCGCAAACAAGGCAAGATGTGGCAGACTGTGAGCCAGCATTTGTAAAATGTGGCCAAGCCCACGAAGCCTATAAGATAAGATCAATATGTTTGAAGGTCGACAGAGTTTATCCGTTCCGAAGAGACGTCGATGAACTTCGCCAGTGCTGACACGCTGCTCCCACCACACGCTGCGAATGCTTCGAAGACACCAAAGGTCGAAAACCAATACTCTACGAACATTCTCCACGTGAACAAACCAGGTTTCGGAACCGTACAACAAGACTGTTCTTACTGTAGCATTACACACTCGGCCTTTCACAGAAACACTGAGAACATGCCGACATAACAGGTGGTGTAATTTGGCAAACACCATCCGAACCTTTGCTATGCGACTTGTGATCTCATCCGGCATTTCGATGATACAGCTCCCAAGACACACGAACTTCTCAAACACTTCACTATCAATGATGAGAGCAGGCGCAGAGTCCTGCTAATAGTACAACATCACCTTGCACTTAGCAGGCAAAAAGTCCACACCAAACTGATCAACTGAAACCCCTAATCTGTCCAGGATGTTCCGGGCTCCCTGTAAGCCCTCACAAAATAGGACGATGTCGTCTGCATACTCTATGTCTCGAAGTCGAGTGCCAGGGAGAAGTTCCACACCATCATATACACAGTCCGTCAGGGCATAGTCTAGGATCTCGTCTACTGCAAATCTGAAGAAGCTGGACAACCTTGCCGTACCCCGCTTGAGATGCTAAAGGTCGGCGATATGCTGTTATAAGCTCTAACTCTGTCCGGGGTCTGTCTCGGTAAGCTGTTCCAAAGTGCAGCTCTGAAGGTCTCTCTGATGTCCAAGGAGACAACCGTTGGCCCTCTGTATGAATGGCGGAGTAGAAACATTTGGCAGTGTGAAGATGTGATCAGTGCAGTCACGATCAGGGCGAAACCCTGCTTGCTCCGCAGGAATATGCTGTTCGCGCGTCTCCCTTAGTCTATGAAGTACAACTGCAAACAACTTCGACGCAACAAGAGTCGGGCTAATCTGTCTGTGATTTGTACACGGAGTGCGTGAGCCGTTTTTTAAAATAGAGATATTAGCCAAAACCCAGTCAGCTGGAACGAATCCACTGATATAGAGTTCCCGGAGCAGAGCTGTCAGCTCCTTAACTAAGGCTGAGCTTTCATCTACAAAAAAGACAAAGGGGAGTTCGTCTGGGCCGGATGTCTTGTGGCGTTTTAGCAACTTGTTTTTGAAAGAGACTTCTGTTTCCGAGAGCGCAGAAACGTTAACAGACCAATCAGCACAAGCAGAGTCCAAAGGCGTAGTCAACAGTGTGGGTGGCACGTCGAACTCTGTTGGAAGTGTTCAACCTAGCGTCCTAAGCGTCGTTGCAGGTTATGAATAGGTTCATCATAGGCTTTGCAGACTACCTCGCAGAAGCTTGTTCCATCTGGATAATGCTTTATGTCCACCAGGCATTTCGATTCTCTTACGGTTGCTTCTGAATCTCCAGAAGAGTAGCCTGGCGGGCCGAGCTGTACTCATTGCTGGATGGAATATTCCAGCGAGCATCGATAAGTTCTGGTGACCGCATGGAGACCCAGTGGTTGGCAGCTGAAGGAGTAGTACTACCACACGAGGTAGTACCGCACGTGTGCACTGAACACCGTATATGTGTCCAATGTACTTTAATGCTATCTGGCGGGTGGGAACCTAAACTAAAAACAAGCGCACATTGTTAAGCGCTAAACTCCTGTGGCCCTGCTAGTTTAAATGCGTCAATTTGTGGTTGATGGCGAAGTAGCCTCCCACCAAAATGCAAAGCGAACTTGGCACATAACAGTGCATGATCGAAATCCACGTAGGTCCTCCAGACTGACTATAAATTTAGGGAACAGTCAAGCCACTGATAGCTGACGGTCATGTGGTTAATCTGTCTATGATTGACTTGGAGATGGAGGTCGCCAGGTGGCGCATTGATGCCCAGAACGTCGAAAAGTTGTGATTTTCAGAATCAGACCGTTATCAACACACAGCTGAAACAAATGTTCACCGGCGTCTGTTCGACGAGCACCGCAAGAGTGCGGACCACGGAAGTCACGCTCATCAGCGCTCAATCTGCCTACTTGAGCATTCAAATCTTAAACCCGTATGAAAATGTTCGCAAGCCGTATGTAGTAGGTTAGTAAGCTGGTGATAAAAATAATCTTTGACTGCGTCTGGACTACAGTCTATGAGGACATATGCCGTAACAACAAACAAACAGTGTTTGTGATGGGCGTCTCTCGATGCTCTAACCACACATTGGTGTTTGGCACACCATCATTCTGGCTATGACTTCCATCGCGAGCGGTCAATGAAGTAAATCTATGGCGCGTATTCAGGTAAACGGGTGAGATAACTCAATGTCACCGAGCGCGTCCCCAGGCTGCGGATTGAAGAACGGTCTTCCACTTGAGAGATAGCTGCGATATAAGTGGGGTTCTTCTGGCGAATAAACAGTCGTGGACAATAAGTGAAAATACTTGTCAGGGTGCGGTGGATTTACGGTTGGCAGTCGGGTCTTCTATAAAATTCCACAAACATGGCGTATGTTACCTCGTCACAAAAGGATTTCAAATGTCTCAATGGGAGTACATGGGATCCCAGACACTATATCGTCCGTCTGGTGTGCTGACCGTATGACGTACATATGTCTCCGGTCTCCAACAATCATGGACAACCCACGAAGAAGGCGTACGAATCATCTCGGTGACCACCGGCTCCGACGGGCAAGTAAGGTGTACCGGGTGCCTCGAATGGTTGGACCTCATTCGAAGGAAGAAAGAAGTAATTTGGTGGCCGGCACTCGACAGCAGGAAGTAAGCATCGTAACAACCTTGTCAGTTTTGGACTCCCTGGATGGACAGATCTAATACATGAGATCCGCATTCGTTAGTGTTGCCTTGATTTGCTGCCTTGATTCTGTCGCAACCTCCTGGAGAGTGTACTGAGCATCCTGGATGAATGGACTCCATCGGAAGGGTCTATGAACTGAATCAAAACTGGTCATCGGCCTCCAACAGACTGCGAACTATGTGCTTCGCCTCGCTACTTCGTAGGTTAGATTCTTTTTGAACCAAAGGCTCCGGGTTGGGCCTCTCAAACCAACCCCGTTCTTTGGCCTTTGAAAGCGACAAGTATCATGCCCTCAATAATGAACCCAAAATTACACCAATTGTGAATTTTGTCATGCCTTTCTGTCACAACTTTTTGGCCAAGGTGTCGGCGGTCGGCTTTGATCCTCCGTTAAATTTCATTGCACCAACTCATTTCGTTTCGCTTCGCCACCTTTTGTCAAATAACTCTCTACTTAGTGACCTGCTAATCCCGTTTACACAAACACCTCAGAGTTAAGTGTAAGTACATGAGAGTTCCGTTGAAGTACACTTCCAGACTAACCCTAAGGATTAGTCTTAAAGGTAGACCTGCTTGCCTACGACTACGACCAGTCAATGCTTGTGCATTTTCTCAGTTGCTGACGTTGTGCAGTATATCGGTCAAACGATTAGACGCCTGTCCGAACGAAGTGAAGGGTAACCTGGATCAAAAATGCGTCCGTAAGACTGTTATGATTATGTGGACTAAATGCAAGATAATGAAATTATGGAGGTTGTTCACCGGTTTGTGTAATCGGGAAATTGCACAAGCGAACGCGGAGGCGTAGGGGGTGATACAAAAACGCTTATGTCCAAGGTTAGAGCTATACTCGCCAATCTACGACACCTCTGGCAACAGAGAAGCATCTTGGCTATACTTAAGGACCACAAATATAAGGTGATAGTGAGGGTTGTATTACTTTGCAGCTACGAAACTTAGGCACTCAGAGCAGAAGACGTGAACCGTCTTCAGGTAACTGACCATCGATGTCTGCGTTCGACCACCCACGTTGGATGATACCAACGAGTTAATAACGAAGAGATTAAAGAGCGGGTATTCGCCAAGCGAGTTCTTTCGTTCAATCCCAATACCTGCACAGACTTAGATGGCTAGGTTACGTACTAAGGATGTCACCTAATCGTGTGCTACATCAAGCGCTCTTTGCCGATCGACTGGCATAAGGCGCGAAGTGGATGGAGGATGACCTGCCGTACAGAAATGAATTCGTTCACCAAGGGGTTGACCACTGTAGGTCGGGTTTATTTTCCGGCCTGGAGACCTCACGACTCACGGAGTCGGTGGTTGAAAACGTTAATCGTTCTCCGTGGCGTGAACGCTGTCCTCATTTGCCCGAGTTGTCGGTGAAGTAAATGCATTTAATGACGCAGGGAAGTGAAAACCGTAAGGAATCAATCATGCTGATGACGCCTTACTTTCATTTATAGCTCGGTTGTCTGTTTGCAAAGTGTAGGCAGCTTCACGTTGGATGTCTGAATAAAAACGTAGTTAGGTTTCTTTCTCTACCCCTTATCCCTTCTCTTTTATTGTACAGGGATTGCTTTTTTTCCTCATAGCTGCATGACAGTTAAGCATGAGTGAGAACCACTGATGTATTTCTGTCTATGATGATGATAATGATGCAGTTTTGTCGAAAGCATTTCGGGCCGTATACAAGGTTTCAACCAATCAACCATACGAGATCAGACAGTGAACTTCGGCAACGGCTGAGTCGATTGCAATTCGACTACATAATCTAATGCTTTGTTCATAAAACAATTCGTCCTGGCCTCGAGTGGTTCCTACTCTTCACTCACCCATACAGTAAAATATATCTCGGTCTCGGGACGTAAACTTGACCTGTGTCCAGAACAGTAAGTGATGACATTTTTGTGTGTAACAATAGATGTGATTACGACAACTTTTGATACCTCGATGATCAGGCATCAAAAACGCGTTAGTCATGATCTGTGGTATATACCAAAACAGGAATTATTACGTAAATATATTTCATTACCGTTGAAACAGATAAATGCAAACAATAGTGCTGGTGTCAATCGCATCCGCATTGGCCCGTTACACTGGTCGAAACCATACGAAGCGTGTCCGCATTATAATATCATTAACAAATCCAAACTATAAGAAGTACACAGACACCGCATAGCTAGTTGTATACATTCTGTAGTTGCATGACAAATCACTGTATTACAAGTTGCCCCATTGCGAAGAAGTGATAATATCATGGCACATAAAAGGTCTTAGCGAAAATACTACACAAAAGAAGTATGATCTATTCAAAGACAGTGACTTACTACGATCAAGCAACTTGATATCCGTATGTCCGTACTGCTTGGCAGTTACCGTGCTCGCATCATCGGGATCCAAATCAACCACGTTCGTGTCGTTCACTTGCAGGTGATACTGAGGTGAAGGTAATCGGATTACTGAAACAGAATAATGAATAGAAAACAAGATTAGTGAGAAAACGACCACAGCTTCCGTTCGATGGTTCGGAAGCCACAACAACCTGTCTGTCTATCGAGAAATACAGGAGAATATACACAAAGAGGCGTCTGTAACATGGGTCGCATAAATAACGATACTATTGTCGATGTCCATTTTCAGGACAAAATGAATCTAGCACACTGGTGAGTGTGATACTGTCGTTCGACAGAATGCGGTGGCTCAGACATATTCCACGAGTAATAACCTACCAGGTGCCGCGTCTTTCTTACGATCTGGGCAAAGCAGGGAGTGGCGGTTAGTCATTATCGTCCTCCTGGATAGGCCCTACGGTTAGACGTGCTACGGGAATTGCCAAAAATGAAAGTGTCTCCGGTAAGTACAGCGACAAATTACTTTCATTTTGAGAACACTAGCCGTCAGTAAATAACACCGGACCATAAACGGTAGCCTCACTGTATCGTCGTAAACATAGCTGGTAAGTAGTCTTATAAAAATGTATTGGGGTCCTTGATGGCGTTAAGACAGCGTAAACTTTCAGACCCAAAAAGCATTAGTTACACAAAAATCTACTCTCCAATTCAGGGCTTCAAACAGGAAAAGCAGACAAGGAATGTAAGTGATCCGTGGCGAAGATTGTCCTCAACGTTCAATCATGTCGAAACAATCAGTTTATCAAACGGGTATGACATGAATCACTCCACAAAAGATCGCGGCTGTACTTCAGACGAGTGTGAAACCTGCGTCGCAGCTGGCCGATCGCCTATCCGATACACGGATTTTTTTAACACGATGCTGCGATGAATGTTGACTTATCAGTCCAGTTGATTCGACTCCAAATAACACCGTAGGACGTGCAGCACTTCACTGTCTTACCTACTTCGGCTAGTCCGTGCCTCTCCACTGAAAGCTGTACACATAAGAAATAGTTGGATGAAAGTCCCTGTCGTCGCAAAGTTGTTCAGAATACCGAAAACTCGATCGATTTAACAGGAGTATAATCGGGAGTGTGTAGTTTTCAATTATTTGTTCTCAGAAGATACTAGACTTCTGTACCAGACGTCAGTTGAGACTCACGACTAGCAAGAATACATTTGAAAGTGTTATGTTTCTTTAAACGTGTAATTCACGTTGCCAACCAATATTTATTTGTTATGAAAATCCTGGTTTGCCAAAAGTAGCTTAGTGTTGTCCGATTCATCGTTAGACAATGCAAAAAAGAAGCGATACTCAGACATGCCCTGACCTTACCGAAAAGCAGTTGCGTAGGTGCCCCAGAGAGAAACCACGCGTGGGATGAATCTTTCTGAAAGTTCGCGATAGACTGACTAGGCCGGCCCGACCGTACATTAAGGGTATATTCGGCGATCGATCAGTTATCTTCATCTGTGTATCTTGTCTGATCAGTGAAGTTTAGGAGAGGGATGTTTTGTCATGATGTGTACCTCGATTTGTTATTAGAACGATGTACGAATATTTTTCGAACATTGTCAACCACGAACAACTCCTCTTCTTGAGTGAGTCGATGATCTTATGAACACCCAGCGTCATTAAATACACTCACTCCACAGTCAACACGATCAAACAATGACAACATTCACGCCACAGAGCCCAATGGGCCGCCATCTCACCTAACGTCTCTAGCCACCGACTCCGTGAGTCGCGAGGGGCCCCAGCCCGGGAGACGAACCCGATCTACCGTGACCAACCTCTTGGTAAACGATTTCATTTGTCTACGGCGGGTCATCATCTGTCTACCTCGCACCTTGCACCGCAGCGTCGGCAAATAGTGCTCGGTGTGGCAAACGACTAGCTGACATCCTTAGTATATGACATAACCATCTAAGTCTGTGCAATTGTGAGGATTGGCTTACTGCCAATAGAGCACTTGACGTGCATCACTACTATAGTGCATCCAAGCCAAACTGACATAACCGGAGGACGTTATAACGCAAAACAAGTAGGAAATAAAACACACTAGGTTAAAGGCAACAACATGTAATCTATCTGACAGCAAACCTCCAAGAAGGCTCCATATAGTTCACTGGACCACCTAGTTGATTTGCATACACTGTTCACGACCGTAATACGTGTGTGCGTGGAGATCAGCAAAAGCTATAATTTCGTCTGTGAGTACAAAACACTGGTGCATTGGATTAGCATTGAGTTCGACTGGATGCACACAATCTGTATCAGAGGACGCTGGTCACGACGTGAGCATCGGTAGTTTGATACAGAGATGTCTCCGTAAGGACTCATTATCACCATCATAGATGGCAATACATCAGTGGTTCTCACTTATGCCTAACTGCCATACAACCATGAAGAACAAAGCAAGTTCTGGTCAGGAAGACGAAAACAAGAAGAGGAGAGGACCTAATTATTAAAAATAGCTACGTCCGTAATAAAAAATTCAACATCAAAGTGCCTACGCCCTGCAAACAAACAACTGAGCTATGAGTGAAAGTAAGGCATCATCAGTAAAACATCCCACACCTTTTTGTTTTGTCAGCCTCATCCAAGAATAGATGGTAGACGGTTCAATATAAGAAGAACACTCTGTAACAAATGAAACTAACCATCCGGAAACGGTTTTGAAAATTATCGATTTTAAATTACAAAACCCTGTAACACGCAACGAGTATTGTACAAAGTAGGCATCAACAGACTTCAGGTGAGTGCTGCAGCTTCATGTAGCGATATGCGGCTTGATTAACTGACGAACCACGAACATACAGGAGTGCCAAAATCAAGCGCGTCTCTAGGTGAGGGTCGATGGAAAAATGAGTTTTAACAGAGGATAACGGAAGGACAGGCGAGTTCGTTGGACAAATAATTATCAGTAGTGTTGATGAAGCGTGACCGGCTCGCCAGTAACAACCTTACAAAATGCAACACAGGTCATATGGTACGGTGACATGGCGCCTGTTGTCCATCGTAGAAAGAAGTTCTGTCTGCCTGTCTGAGTCACAGAAACTCGCGGATTATTTTCAGGATTTATTTTTAGCTAAGTGAACAATAACCAGTTGCCAAATTCCAGAGTTATTTCGCAATCTTGTGAGTAAGATAGTGTGGGGGAAAACTTCAGAGGCACTGAGAGTCCTTTCTTTAAAGTGGATATTAGGAAATAGTATGTTAATACATTAAACTAACCAAAGTACTATATGCTTTAAATACTATCCGGCATCTGCCAACACGCCTCTTCCTTAGAAGAGGCGTGTTGGGTACCAATTTAGTCGGGTACCAATTTTGAGTATGCACAGGTATAACGCATTAAGTGCCGAAAAACGTAGAAAATTAGCAAATGCCAATGCGACAGTGGAGTGCTGCCATATTTTTCAACCAGAATGAGTAGTATAGATCACTATAAAAAAGTGGATGCAACAGCTCCCATACAGAGAATGAGAACAATACGCGGTAGAAAAATAGTTTGAGGTTATGCACAAGTACTCGGAAGTTGCGAACGTTTACCTGCTAATCACAGACCAAATTCCTGAAGGAAAGTACCAAACTTGAAGTAAGGTAACCGGAAAGTAAACATCTACGATCGATGATAATGCAGTGGAGTCAGCTATCAAGTATGAGATTGTGGATTAGAGTCCCGATATGCAGTAATTCAGTGAACAGCAGTGTAAGATGTCGTTGCATAACTGCCATACGGAAGATAACCTAAGTTGGTCAAAAGATCAACAATGAAATCTCTGAGCTCAAACAATTGGCAACAATGCACCTGCACTATGTGAGTAAAAAATCAAATTGTAGGCGAGAGTAAAACGGCTTCTGCAAGAGGACATAATTGCGGTTTTTACAGCCCCGTTTCAATGGCTGCCATTACCTCACAGACAACCTAGTTAAACAATGATATTAGCGCCACTGAATCCGATTGGCCATTACATCCTCTGATGTTTATGACGAAAAGCCGGGTGGGTCGAGGGGGTCC